>CM062816.1:1981971149-1982260963 GCA_031772625.1 Pinus tabuliformis | reverse complement strand
AGAAATCTAACAAGTTTGATGGATTTCTCACACAAAACAATCTCATACTCATCTTCATATCCCTCCACTTGCTCCTCCCCATCTAGGAGATGCATATACATTTGTATAAACCACATCAAGTAAATTGTCACTCTCACTCGTGTGAAATCCTGTCTTTGTAAGATTTCCCAAACTATGCAAATAGAACAAACTCTAACATTATCATCAAACAGATTCCCTCTCTATGCTGACTAAATCTAGAGTTAAGATGGATCTAAAGGAAAAGCTTGCACCTTGAAAAATTTGATCCCTTCGTAAGCTATCTAAATCTAGAGTTAAGATGAATCTAAAATGGTTTAATTATTAATTATTATAATTCTTATTTTATTTTATTTTATATTTATGTAATTTGACTAAATTAACAAGTTTAAATAACATTACATAACCTTAGAACATCTCATTCACTTTGGGCTAAAGTCTCATGTAATCGTTCATGTTGGACTAAAGTCTCTCCATGCAATTATTTAAATTTGTAGATATTTTTTTTAATTTAATTAATAATACTTAATATAAAGTAGAAAACATAAACTTGGAAAAGCCGATAAATATTATAAATATCAAGTGAATTACAATGAAATTTGAGCCATTTAAAATTATATATTTTATTTTTATTTAGAAAAATTTCATAATAAAACATTTATTAAATATATCATTATTTTTATTTAATTTTATAAATATTACATACAATAATACATGAAAAATGTAATAAAATTTCAAAAAATGTAATTTATAATTTAAAAATTACTAATAAAAAAAATAATCATACCAAATTCTTTATTATTATTAAAATTTGTAGATATTTATTTTCATTTTAATGGATGATATTTAATATATAATGGTAAGTATAAATTTGGAAAGGGCTACCCATATTATAAATATTAAATGCATTATAATGAAATTTGAACCATTTAAATTTATGATTTTATATTTTTAATTTAAAAATAAAATAAAATTAAAACATATAATTAATTAAATCTATGATTTTACATTTCTAATTAAAAAAAAAATTCAAAACATAGAATTTAAAACATATTGAAAAGAGGGTCCTCTACATGGAGCTGGTAGAAGGGAGTTTACTTAAAAATCTAGCATGAGTTATCTAGAAACCCCATAAGAAAACATCACATGTGTTTTCTTATTAAAGGATGAGCTTCCTCTCATAACCCAATATTTAATTGTTGCCCTGTATCCCTTGGAGAGTTTCTATCTTTAGACCACGCTATATTAAAGGCTCTTTCCCCTACCCCTGTTGATCATATGTTCCAAGTACAAACTCAAAATACTATATGGAAGACATATGATCCTCATGCATGGGAGACATAACATATACTTTTATCGAGAGTTTCTTTCCCTGTCATTCTTACATTCTTCCTCATGTTGAAAGAACACATGCCTCCATAGCTGGAATTCCATAAAACCAACCTAAGAAGCCAATGATCTTGAAATATGTGTGATTTTGTGCCAAGCTAGAGGTGTTGTGGCATAAGTGGAAGGAAGGAATTTTTTTTTAAATTTGAAGAGAGAGTTGTATAGTAAGAAACATGAAATCTCATTACCCACTAGTTAAATCAATGTTCACTGCAAATGAGATAAGGTATCCTTGAAATCACATTATACACTTGTCTGATTCATCACTGCAATGAGCCAAGGTATACAAATTTTAGGGATACCCAAAGA
The DNA here is from genome assembly GCA_031772625.1 of Pinus tabuliformis. Taxonomy (NCBI): domain Eukaryota; kingdom Viridiplantae; phylum Streptophyta; class Pinopsida; order Pinales; family Pinaceae; genus Pinus; species Pinus tabuliformis. The sequence goes on along the minus strand of CM062816.1, from coordinate 1,982,259,247 downwards.
GCAGCCAGTAGCTAAAATTCTTTATGCCAACACTATGGAACTAGAGGGAATGGATTCAATGGAGATCAAGACCTTGCGTTGTGTTTTGCTAAGTGGAAGAGGTCCCTAGAAATTAAAATTTTCCTGGAGATAGGGACAAGCAACTAATAACAAGTGGAAGCACTAACAATGTATCAAGGAGTCAAGTTCCTCAAGGACATTGTGCAAAGGATGTAGTTATTGTTGATGACTCCAACATAATCACAAGATTTACTTTAAGGGAAACACCATAGTACTATGAGAGCATACAAGAGTATGCTTATGTATTACGACTATATTCAATGCTACCCCTAAAATTCATGAATGGTATATGTTGAACTAGTCTTATGATTTATTATCTATGTTTTTATAATGAAGGTAATAATGTGAACCAACACCTTGCACAAAAAGAACAATTATCATGAAGTATATGGAAAGTGAACCAAATGATAGCATACCCTCCTAGTGGAATTGTCTTTCATAGTTGAATATTACCATACAAGTGTAATCACTCAATCAAATGTTGTAAACATACCATTGTCATTTGGGAACTAGATTGGTAAGCCTAATAATAAATGTTATGTTAATTTATAAATAAGATTAAATACTTGTTGAGTAGCAATGACATGGTACACTAATTAGAACCAGTCTAGATCCATCTTAATTCTGAATCTATTAAATGCTAAGAGGGATCAAATTTTTTTGCATGTTTCTTTAGGTTTTGCACTAAAAAAAGAGGTTTTACTTGGAAAGATTTGACCTGTCTCAATAATTGATAAATGATTTAGGCTAATATGTTAAATGATTTAAATAGCTGAAATTCACATTGTATTAATATAAAAATTATTAAATTATTTATAATTCAACTTTATATTTGTTTTAATTTAAAATATATTAATAAATTATACTGGTTAAATAATTTATAATTAAATATATCATTTATAGTAAATTTTAAATCTAATTTTTTTAGATTTAATGATAATTTTGTCTAACTTCTATTAATTTAATTATTTTTTATTAAATATTAAAATTTAATTATTTTTAAAAATGTTTACTAAAATCACTATTGAAATTTCAAAACCTTAAAGATATTAACATTTATACACAATTCAATTAAAAAACTCGAACTTATATAACTTAGAAGGCTCTCTTATATATAATTTATTTAGTTTAAAAGCATTTAATTAAAACAATTTGTTAAATTGTCTATCATTAATACTAATCTAGATCCATTTTAACTCGCTATCTACTCAAAAGGTATTAAATCACCATGGACAATACCATGGGTTAGCTGAAAAACTAACTTGACCAAGTCAAATTTACCATAACTACCCAATAAAAGTTAATTAAAAAAATAATAACTTTTTATTTTAATATAGGGTTATTTTTATTTTTATTTCAAATTTACCTTAACTATGCCAAAAAAAAATTATAAACTAAATAATAACTTAGAATTTTTATTTTAATAGTGTTATTTTTATTTTATGTTATATTAAGTAACAAAAATTATAATATAGTATATCAAACATTTTACCCAAGAATAATGAAAACATTTTACACCATTAATATTATTAAACATTTACCTAATTACATTGTACACCATTGAACATTTGAAAAAAACTAAGGAGAAAGAAGAGTATCAACATGAACATTAAGGACCAGCACCAACTTTGAGAGAATCTCTTCGCTATCATGAGCCAACTCTACTGTTATATTAAAAGCCATTCCAGATTTAATGGCATATGTGCAGGTGTGTCGTAGATTTTATTACTCTGCCATATAGTGCATACATCTCGCTCAATGTTGGGAATTGATATGTAATTTGCAACCACCTTCTCTCCTTCCTTCATGATAACCTCCGGACAGATATTGTCACAATAGTACAGTTTCAAGCACAGGAAAATATTAAAAGACTTGTTGTAGTAAACAAATGGAAAAAAAAATCTAAGTTATTTTACAATGGTTATTTTTATTTTAATTAGATTTCGAAACTATTTTAAAATTTGACGAACGAAATATTAAATAATTGACTTCTTAAATCTAAAAATATTCTATATGCAAAAGAATGTACAATCACATTAAATTCAACTACTGTAAATACTTTGCAAGTTTTGTTATTTGTTTAAACTTTAAACACTTATATTGGACTTTGACGGAAGAAATTAGAACATAAGGAGTCAGGACACATTCTATGGTGGATGTGCAATAGCCATCAAAGTTGGCATCCTTTTCATTGTGCAATTTGTTTATCGAAAATCTAAGTAAGATGTTGTGGAGCTTGATATCCACTGTTTAGACATTGAACCACAAACAGTTAGTTAATACAACATCCACTGCTAAAACAAAGATAAAGAGTGGTGAGATTTTTTTATCAAATGAGTGAAAAAAGTACCTGGCCTCTTTCTTATTATTGTTCTATCAAAATCATTTTCACTCATAAGTTAAACAAATTACACATTTGTTTTTATGGTCTGGGGATAAATATTAAGCAACGTGTAGATTAGTTAACCATACCATCGTATTTACTAATGGCTATAATATTTGACTCGTAATTATACCTAGAGTGTGCAGTTTATATATAGCACACTTGATAGATATCTTAACTTACAACCTTGAACACTTTCCAATTTTGCAAGGTAAAAATGTCCTTCCAAGGTAAAACAATACTATTACTAATATTTTGTTATTTAATTATTATTAATAACTTCAATTAATATGATGCCATTCTCCTTCCATCACAGAGTCCATCTTTTCACCGGTCACATACTCATTTTTCTCACAGAGGTAGGCTTCCATTAAGGATGAGCCAGAGCTAAAGAACACAGTGTCGGCGAGCTGATTTAAAAAATAACCTACATCCTTACTCCAATCAATCCATGTCAAAAAAATTACTATACGCAAAAATATTGAATCCAATCAATCCATCTCAAAAAATAATTCCTGTCAATAAAAAATATTGAAATATATGTCAGCGTTGAAGTACTTCGTTATTTCCCAGAAGTTTACTAACAACTCCAAAAAAAACCTTGAAAAGCTATTCATAAATACTTTTTAAATAGTAAAAAAACAATTAAAAATCAATCTATAAAAGCATTCACATGTTAAAATTAATGCCCAATTAATATGTAGTCAAACAACATACATCAATCTGTACATCAGAATTGTAACCAACATCAGTGTGTAACAAACTTTGGAGGAAGTACTCTATTTTATTCCATTTTATTATATTTTGTCAATCAAGCCATAAAATCCTGTTGGGCAATAGGAATTCTACTGTTGATTTCACGCGGTTTTAATTAAAAACAATGAACTACATTATATTTAGATGCCAGCATTCTCAATAATTTATTAAGATTGAAACCTTTCTTTAAATCTTACACTTGAGACAATTCGGATGGAAGAAAAAGGCAATCATATTACCACTAGAATTTAAATGGTTACGGTAAAATGGGATCCAGCGATATGAGCAATCAAGCCATAAAATCCTGTTGGGCAATAGGAATTCTACTGTTGATTTCACACGGTTTAATTAAAAACAATGAACTACATTATATTTAGATGCCAGCATTCTCAATAATTTATTAAGATTGAAACCTTTCTTTAAATCTTACACTTGAGACAATTCGGATGGAAGAAAAAGGCAATCATATTACCACGAGAATTTAAAGGGTTACGGTAAAATGGGATCCAGCGATATGAGCAAATCACAGTAACAAGTACCTAACAAAAATACTTTCAGAAAATGTTTTTAGGGCTTAAAATGCATTGAGAGTAAAAGGGCTAGTTGGCCTTTTTTTCGTGGTGGAATCCTTCGAATTAGTATTCTACATGGTAAGCACATTCTTTGGCCTCTCTGCAATAAAATATACATTCGCTAAAAAATCATTAGAATTTCATACAATGTTCCTTTTCCTCCCATTAATCCCCCACCATAAATTCATTTCTATCTCGCTTCCAGATCAAAACAATTTAAGACCTCCTCCAAAATATGAGTTTTTTCCCTCAGCATAATAATATAGTTCTGAGATGACACGCAGGAGTGACATGAGAACTTCACATGCAGTTCCTTAATGTAGCACCATATACTTTGCCTTATATCACTCACTACATTGTACTTTTCCTTATATCACTTACTGCGATGTAATAGACTAAGCCATGCCTATAATTCTAGCTAGACTTAGTTTTATGTATCATGAGTAAACCACTCAAGCTTAGTGCAAGTAACAAGCTTGATTAAGCTCAACAAGTGTAATTGAAAAATAGACTCTTACACATGCACAAGACTATCAATCGTCTTGAAGATAGGACTGTAATTACATAAGACATATATCTTATCATATTCAAATTGTTGTTAGATAATTATGCCTCTGTAAATGCCCAGACTAGTGTGATTAGATAAAGTTAATCCATAAGAGTGATATTAACTCCATGCTAAACTAGCAAGTAAGATGTAGCTGGTATTATTACTCTTAATTACATAAAACATATATCTTATCATATTCAAATTGTTGTTAGATAATTATGCCTCTGTAAATGCCCAGACTAGTGTGATTAGATAAAGTTAACCCATAAGAGTGATATTAACTCCATGCTAAACTAGCAAGTAAGATGTAGCTGGTATTATTACTGCGTATTTAACTAATAACCAGGATTTACTAGACTAACCATAGGTAGTGCTAGTGTTCTAAATAGGTAAGCATTACGACATAGATAAGTAATACACTATTTAGCCTAGATAGCCTTTGGTAAGGTTACTAACCCTTTTCCATGATGAGCTAATAATACTTATCAAGCTATTAATCAAGCATGGTTACAGAGTCAAGCTATTAATCAAGCATGGTTATAGACTATGCTAACGATCTAACTAGATAACTCTTATGGCTTAACTCACATTAAAAATCAAATCCTTACCAGAAACAGTACCCAGATTCTCAGAGCCTCTTGCTCTAATGAAACAATCATGTTATATAATCTCAATTTCATTTATTGCAACCTTAATTTCATCCTTTTGCCAAAAAGAATACATATTGTCCCTCTAACTCGGGATTTTTCCCAGATTTTAGTGATAAGCACATTTGAGAATAACTCTGTAAAAAAATGTACACAATAAATAAAATTATGATTTTACTTGCATGTCAAAACCAGAACCCTGAAACAGATAAATCTATTTCTGCGAGTCCTTTCCATAAAAATGCATAGATTTATTAGGCTAGAATCTACTGTTAACTAATAATCTATTTCTGCGAGTCCTTTCCATAAAAAGGCATAGATTTATTAGGCTACAGTCTATTGTTAACTAATTCCAAATATTTCACTCAAGTAAGACAACAGGAAAATATGGAAATTAGAAACAAAAGACAGAGTTATAGAAAAAGTAATATAGAATATACAAATGTACAGGAAGTAGGGGGAGTAAGAGGGTATGAGAATGAAGATTCCACAGTAAAAGTGAGAGCTCCAAGCTAGGAGACTCTGAGACCCGTAAGGAGATCACTCATGACACAAGATTCAACAAAAACAATGAGACTTCATCTCTGAGACCGACAAGTTGACAACAAGGAGAATTTGATAATGAGTAACCTATTGCAAGGTTGTGCAACGGCTGAAAAAAACCCACACAATAGACTGAAAAAAAGGCACATTCCCATCTTTGCTTTACATCAGTATGTCCAGCAGTTCGATCCATCAGCCATCAGGGTGTGCCCCATTTCTTTTAGATTTATATATTCAGCCCTCCATACATTACCCACTTCTAATTTCGAAGGCCAGCCATTTGGAATTAGAGGTCTGTTGGTTTTGTTGAAGATGGCTTCAGAGAAGAAAGCAGCAGTATCCGACATAGGAGCATGGGCTATGAATGTCATAAGCTCAGTGGGGATTATCATGGCCAATAAGCAAGTCATGTCCAGATATGGGTATGACTTCAGATTCGCTACAACATTAACTGCTTTCCACTTCACTCTGACTGCATTGGTGGGATTTGTGTCAAATGCTACTGGGTATTCTGCTGCCAAGGAAGTGCCTTTGTGGGAATTGCTCTGGTTCTCTGTTGTTGCCAATACATCTATTGTGGGGATGAACCTGAGTCTCATGTTAAACTCAGTCGGATTTTATCAGATTTCAAAGTTGAGCATGATTCCTGTGGTTTGTGTGATGGAATGGGTTCTTCACAACAAGAAATATACCAGAGAGGTCAAGGCAGCTGTGGTTGTTGTGGTTATTGGTGTTGGTGTCTGCACCGTCACAGATGTGAAGGTCAATCTCAAAGGGTTTGTGTGTGCTGCGGTGGCTGTGTTATGTACCTCATTGCAACAAATTTCAATTGGCTCCTTACAAAAGAAGTACAATGTTGGCTCTTTTGAACTCCTAAGCAAGACTGCTCCTATACAGGCTGCATCTCTTTTAGCATTTGGCCCTTTTGCAGATTATTATCTAAATGGGCGCAACTTATTAGAATACAAATTTTCATCTGGTGCAATTATTTTTATACTCCTTTCATGCATTCTAGCCGTGTTCTGCAACCTGAGCCAATATCTCTGCATTGGGCGATTCTCAGCAGTTTCATTTCAGGTTTTGGGCCACATGAAAACTGTTTGTGTCCTTATATTGGGTTGGCTGCTTTTTGATTCAGCATTGACTGCCAAAAATATAATGGGGATGTCTGTTGTTGTTATCGGCATGATAATCTATAGTTGGGCAGTGGAGGTTGCAAAACAAGCCACTGCAAAAAGCTTTTCCATGATGCCTGTGAAAGAAACTGATTTTACAGAGGAGGATGTCAGTCTACTAAAGAGTGGATTTGAGATCAATGGTACAAAAGATATTGAACTAGGTGGGCAACAAAACAATAGTTTAGTCTTTATGACAATGGCATAGGTGAGACTGATATAAGGAATGCCCCAGCTGTTACAAGTCACTCTTTCCATCTATGGTTCACGTGGGAGAGCATGGAGAACAATGATGATAGATGTTTATGAGATAGCTTGATGGTCTTCTTTGATTTTCAAACAGAGTTATAACGGCTACTTGAAGAGTGGCAGCGAGCTTCGTTGATGGTAAATTTTATTTATCTCAGACTATTGGAACAAAGGCCTTCCTCTGGAGTCTGTATATAGTCAAGAGATACAATCTTTTAGTTGCAATGAAATTTGTTTTTCTGTATTCTGAAGGAAATGCTGCTCATAATGCCCAAAAGAGAGTAGCTGCTACATTGTACATGTCTAGTAATTTTTTTTTTCCAAGACAGGTAGCATTGAGATGCATATTTTATCATGCCATCCCAGAATATTTAGCAAGTAAATGGCAACTGTGTGTAGGTTAACCCATTTCATGTCATTAGTATTGTTTTAAATTAATGTGACATCAGTATGTCCAGCATACCGCGCTTTTAGAAACTAGAAGTAAGGTATAGCCTTTTGTAAAAAAACAAAGATTAAGGTTTTATAATTGTAAGAAAAATGTTATTAGATCAAGCCAGCAAAAATATATTGTAAAGTGGAGAGCCTGCATGAACTTACTTGGTAGGGCTGAGGTTTTTCCATATATGTAAAATGGTAAAAAAAGTTCGATAACATAATTTTAAGAAAAATCAATTCAGAATATTTGCATTTTCACCCAAAATGATTAGGGCTACACCAACGTCAAAGACGATTTTTCTATTTGAACATTTCATGACCTACTCAAGTCCTGTGCATTACTTTGCCTTATATTCATAGGAAATTTGTTATGGCATTATTAAAATATCAATCCACAGTCTAAGCGTATTTTACCAAAAAGGTAAAACATAAGCAAAACAAGAGACATGACTACATGGTGAATAGAACAGGAAATAGGACTCAAGGTTTCTGGGGAATAATAAGCGTAAATCACCTCCCTGACGGCGTACATTACCACATTGAAATTGAGGTTTGGAGATACAAAACCTACTTTACTAGAAATATGAAACGTAAACATAACCAGAAACAAAACAAGACTAGAATCGTGACTATAGAATTTTGACGGATAAGCAACTTGAACCCACCCATCTCCCTGCATATATCATGCACTTAAAAACTGGTGGTGTTGTAGAAGTGTAATCCCAACAGAGGAATGGAAATGATAATAGGAACAAGAACTGAATGGGAAAGAGGTATACTAGTCACGCCTCTACTGACATTGATCTGAACAGTGTTGCCTGTCATCAAATGGGTATGTAGCACAGGGTAGAGACTTCCATCGTCAGGGTAGATCTAATCTTCGATTCATTGCCCATTATTTTTAACAAAAATTTACTTGGGAATATCGACCTCCAAACTAAACTGTTCTATTGAATGACATATGGCAAGCTATTAGTTATTTCAAAAGTGAAAATCTCTACATACGCCACCAATAAGGCATTGGTTCACTAGTGAGGTCAGCATAGTTTAACCCAACCACCAGGCTTCACTAGCACTGTTGTCTGCACCACCTAAATGGCATAACAGGAAAGCACGAGGCGATTTTGGTAGAAAAATTACCATCCAGACTTTTCACCTAAAGCAACGGAAGTCACTCATGGGCAAGTTTCTTGAATTAATTCTTATAATTAAACAATAAAAATAAAATGTAGTTTACCTACCACTTGAATCGGTTTAGTATCCTCTGGCACAGAGCCTCAATCCTGCTTGTATGAGCTCACATCCATTTCCTCAGCATCTAATTTCATTGCTCTGGAACTCTTGGAACCCTGTGGTACAGGCAAATTCAAGGCCTTCTTTTGTCTCTCTGACATTTATAGGGACGACTAGATCATCACAATCGACCTATGGCAGAGCATCTAGATGGTGACCTCTTACAGTCTTGGGACATTTTATTTCCTTGTCTTAGTCAACGCATTTTTGCTCTCTTTTCTGCTTAATTTCTTCACTGATTTCGAGGTCGGAAAGACACCTGTCGTCTTCTTTGGCACATAACCCATACCTTCGGCTCCATCTTCCTCTGCGGAACCTTGTACATATAGCCTCTTGAGTGCCTCTTGCACTTGTCTAGATGGGGATGGGCCATCGCATAGGAGTGTGGGGAACCTTGTGCAGATCCCTTCGTAGAATGAAACCACCACAATTGGAGGCACATAGAATCTAATTTATTGTATTCAACCAAATGTATCAAATCAGACCTGCAACAACATGGCCGTGACCTTCCTCTTTCTTCTCTGGAAAAACCCTGCAATGTGAGGGAAATGAATAAATTGGAAACGAATAAATTTTGATATTTGAGAAATAGAATGCGATGACATGGCGACCTTACTCCTGCTTCCCTGGAAAAAGCTTGGAACGCGAGGGAAATGAGCAAATTTTGATATTTGAAAAACCGGGAACGCGAGGGAAATTAACAAATTTTGATATTTGAAAAAACCTGGAACGCGAGGGAAATTAACAAATTTTGATATTTGAAAAAACCTGGAACGGGAGGGAAATTAACAAATTTTGATATTTGAAAAGCAGAAATGCGGTGAAACCTTGAATGGAAGTTAATGAAATGCTTTTGTGTTTTTCAATTGGAATTAAATTCCATTAAATGAAATGTGTAAGTGTTTTCTTTGGCTTAATAGGGAGGTATTGCTTATGGTAATAATTAATCATATATGCTAGTTTCTATGTAGGAAAAATTATTTGAGAGGATTTTGGTTGATTTTTCAATGTAATCATGTTACATTAAAGGTGAATTATGGTGACATAAAAATAAGTTGTGTGTGGTTGAAAAATGCAGAGAAGTCGTAATGTTATAAGATTAATGATTATTTCTAATAAAATGTTTGGTTTAGTGAGGCTAACTAATCTATGGAGATGCTCCAATATTAGATAAGAAATTGCAGATAGAACAAAAATCAAATGGAAATAAGGAATTTGTCTGGAGAAGATCATACGGAAGAATCCGAGAGGAATTTCCATGGCAGTCTAACCCTAGGGTTATTTCTAATGCGAAGATGGGTTTTCACTTGCACCTGGGAGCGATAACAGGGCGAGGGAATGGTCACAACGCTAGCAAACAAGGGTCAGTACACCTGGTTTATATTTATCCGCGTCGGTTTGGCAGCTTTTGGTCTCATGGGTTTTCTTGGTCATCTAGTAAGGGGATCGAACAGTGGAGGTGAACATTTTGATCAGTTGGGCCAATGTCTCTCGGAGGGTGTAGTGCACACCATCACATAGGGATAGTATAACGGAGTACATGTGAACATCATTTTGTATCAACGAGGAACTTGTGGATTATTCTTCTAATTCTATGGAGGCTTCCCAATTTTGGGTTGAGCCGCCACATCAACATCAAACTGGGGTTTCACCGATGATACACCATGAACCAGAAGTCTAGGTTGACGCATTTACCTCAGATGGATGATGTGAAGGTTCCCCTAAATGCCCTGGGTTTTCCCACCCGGGCTTGACAGTAAATCCGAACTTTCTTCAACTACACGAGGATCAAGCTCAACCGGTCCTGAATATCCCATCACCATCGAAGTTACAGTACTGGGAACTCGAACAACAAGGTCTCGCGACAAATGTACAAGGGGTGCCTTATGTGGTAGTTGGGGGAGTGAGCGTTCATGGGACTGATACATATGGTGTCGTAAATATTGGGAATAATGTACCATGCTCATCAGAGCAGAACCCCCAAGATTAGCGACCTGCTCCTGCTTGCACTTCAAGATGTTTTGATGGCATCACTCATCAAGAACCTGGTATTGAGGATATTAGAGCATCGAATTCGGATGAGTATGAGTCATCAGAGGACGAACAACACCCAATAGACCATGCAAAAAGAACGGGGGGGGAGAAAAACAAAATGCACTAAGGTGCATGAGAAGGGGGGTCTGTTGGTATTCAAGAAGGTATCAGTATGTCCCAAGCTACATTTACTAAGAATATTATGCTTGTTGGAAGGGTTCGTGGTCGAAATTATACCCCTGGGCGATTGAAGCATTGGACTGTGGAAATTTGGGGACATTTATTGGACGAGTTGTTGGCGGATATTACCATGACAAGAGGTTGGTTTGCACTCATCTTCACACAACCAGACCGAGCAAATTGGGTCCTGTCAAAATATTGGCATATAGAGATGAGCCTGGTGCTACTCAAGATGTGGTCACCACTCTTTGACTCAAAAAAGGAGAAATTGGGGGCGAGTCTGATATGGGTTAGACTCTCAGTGTCGTCGTTACAATTCTAGTCAGAGGAAATCTTCAGGTGCATTGAGGATGACCTTGGTATCTATCTCGACCATGATAGAACCTACATAGAATCGGTTTTCTTAGCCATTGCGGGGATTCTAGGCCAATCCGGGGCAATTCTAGAGCCTTTATCATGTGGAAAGTTATCACTCATTCCATCAATGTCATTAAGAATGTACTAGCCTAGCGTATTGGAAATGTTGAGCTGGTGTGACTAGGCATTGATGCTTGGTCGGGATGTGGTAATACACACATTTTACCATAGGAGATCGGATAGACATTTGCACTCGATGACATCACTCAGCTCTCACAAATAGCAGATGGAAGAAAATCATCCTAAACCTCATAGAAATGGTTTAATGCACAAGAACTCAAAATACCAAAAAGGTGGAGCAGGGTTTGGCATCGTTTCATGGGTGCTTTAGAAGAAGAACACATTAGGATCATTGAAGTGGAGGATGAAATCATATGGGTGGCAACATCACATGGTTCCAGTGGAGGTCATTTGGTGGTGGAGACTGTTTTGGAAGCTTAAAGCACCTCAAAAAGCCTGCCTATTCATGTGGTTTATACTATTAAATAAAGTGTCCACAAATGATAATCTAAAGTGTCGTGCCTATCATGGTCCATCTATATGTTGACTTTGCAAAGATCGAGCTGAAGATATTGATCACCTATTCCTTCACTTCCTGTGACTAGTCAGGTGTGGCTACAGATTACTCATTCCCTCAACATAGTGCTTGGATGAGATGGGTCTCATCTATCGAATGCCTGGAAAACCTGGTGGAACTCTGTAGCAACACAAAAAATTAGGAACCTCCCTCTGCTAGTATGTTGGGGTATCTGGTTGACCAGGAACCATACTATTTTTTAGGATGCCCCCATACTATAGCCAGCCACTTGTAACCATATTGCTGCTATAAATCATTTGATCCCTGAAGAATTATCTCTCATTTTTCCTCTAGAACAAAATTGCCACAGGATTCAGATCTTTGGGGACTCTAAGCTTGTTATAAACTAGATCAACTCTGCATATCATTGTCACGTGCACACACTCAGGGTTTATTGGATGAAGTCATCACTTTAAAATCACATTTTGATTTTATTGTATGCTCACATATATACAGGGAAAGGAATTTAGTCGTTGACTTTCTTTCCAAGGAGGCCACGCAGCAGCACAGGGGGCAATGGTTGATTCAAGAATTCCAAGACCGAGAGTTCTATCAGTTTTTCCACCAGCCATTCATTGAACATGATGGGTTTACATCTGAATGATTTGCCAAGATCATTCGGTAACTAGAGGCATTTTTTTATTTTATATATTATGAACTATATGGACAACTATGTTTTTTTTGTATATATTTTGTCTTTTATTGTATATATTGGATGATCTATATGAACACTGATCTGGATAGAATGGCTTGGTCCATTACCTGTGATTATGCATATTCACATGTAGATGATACAACATGTAATTTTCTTATTTTTCTAATGAAAATTACGATTTTTTTCTTGGAAAAAAAACTAATCTATAGATATTTTCCATGATGTTTAATAGAGGGAATCAACATGGGAAAGGTGATATTTCAACTCCCACATGCTTTGAAAAAATGATCTCTCTTTATCCATAAATATTAGAGGTGGAAAAATAACCTCAGCTGTAGAGTTAAGTTTGTTCCAACTTAGTTATATCTTGAATCACAAATTGTTGTTGAAATCATGGATATGATGAAAATTTGGTAGATTGTAGGATAGTCTTGTGAAAAAATAAGTTGAGGTACAAGGTAGGGAGGAGGAACCATTTTGGTGGAACTTGGCCATAAAAGGGACATCTATATTTGCATAGTATTTTAAGAGAATATGTGGATTTATATAAGGCTAAGTACACAAGGCTAATGAGTCATCTCATATATTCTTTGCACCTACTTTTATGGATAATTTGTGTCTCTCTCTAAAGAAATAAACTCTTTATTACTCTTTTTTTTTGTTGTTAAGCGGCTTATGGTTGGTTGATTCTCTATTATAATTTTGAATCTTTTGCAGCTACTCTACTAATAATGTTCATGGTCCATGTATAAGCTCCGAAGCCACTTCAATACAACACCTACAAAGCAAATATTTTCCCCACGTATGTTGTATGGACAATGTTTATTTCCTTTAGTGGTTAATTCCTATTGAAAAGTGTTTGAAATTTTTCATGTTATATGTTGATGCCTATTGCTACACTTTTTATCTTTCAATCTCTGTTCTTCTAGCAATATATACTTGTCTCATATACAACGTCAAGCAATACGCTTGGTAACACCCTTGAAATAATATTTACTCATTTATTAAATATTTTGTATTTCCACTTTTCAAATTTAGTCACAAACAAATAATAAATCTAGTTAACAATGAGTAAAATCCATCAAAAGTGTTGCCATAACAACAAATAGTTGTACAAGATTCCCCACCTCCTCCTAGGGGTAATGCGGAGAAATAGTAATATGGTCCTAATAACAATGCGTAGGTCCTCATGTTAATTCTCACATTTATTTTACCATGAGAGAAAAATCATATGACCCTCTTGAGTCAAGTTCTACTTCTAAGGACTTAACCACCCCTTTCGCTTCCACTAGATCTCTCACATCAAATAAGCCTATGGAACTGCTATATCACCCACCTAACAGTGTAGTCCAAAAGTTAACAAACAATCCCGATGCGCGGGCTTCCCAACATTATAGTATTATTGAAGAGTTAGTAGAAGCATCATGTGTCATGTCTTCCTTAGAGGATTTTCAGTCTTGCCTCATGTAGCGCAAATCCTTATTGACTACTATTGGAGGGGTAGATCCCTTGGAATATGACTATCATTTTACCACATGGGTTGTCACTCTACCTATTGAACATGACTCCCTAATGAGGAATTTCCTTCGGAAAAATTCATCATGGAGGTCATGGATTCACCTATTGACAATCCTAGGGAGATTTTGCATCTTGATACCTCTAGTCTCCCCAAATGGGAAAAAGTAGAGATTGGTAAACAAATCTCGAATTAACCTAGGGAGAATTTTCTCAGCCATCCTTGGAAGTGTCATCCTTGGACCAAGTAATGTTTTCGGTTTATAATGTTGAACTTTCCAGTGAATTTTCCAACACACATCCATCATTCAATGAGTTTTTTGTCAACCCTTTACGTCTTCATAGTCCTTGTCATGGAGCCACAGTAGCTCACAAGACCACTCACTTTTTATGTCCTCTGGTTATTCCTAATAACACTATGATTCTAGGTTTTCCTTGTTATCATTAATCTTTAGGAGTCTCATAGTTAAAATTTGTATGGCATGGCCCCATCATGGCACACCATATGGTACCTCAACTCCTCCATGAATTCATGTACGAGAATCCTTTTCTTGTGTCCAAAATAGGCACACATTGACATGATTGTTTTGATTGAGTTGTGATTGTACCTTGTACATAGAAGTGTGTGTGTTGTTTTGTATCCTTTTGGTTTGATGTGTGATGCGAGAACTTTTCTACTATATAATTTTTGAGAAAAGATACAAAGAAATTCTAGGGAATGAAATATTCTAGAAAAAATATATGGATGTTGGTTAGAAATGACTAATCTGATGCTTTGAATGCCAAACAATACACTAAGTATGGATGTTGGTTAGAAAAGAATAATTTGACGCTCTCAAAGCCAGACGATACACTAAGAACGAATGGAGGAGGCATATTCCTAGTGTTGAACCAATGTTCGTGCTCCAACAAGCTCAAAATGAAGGGCCCAATATATGCAAAAGGGTAAAAAACATAATGATGACTACAAATAAATATAAGGAAGGAAATTTTTTGATAACACTTCATATTATTTTCTTATGCCATACATAATACACTAAGATTATATTTAAATTTTAAATTAATAAAGTATAAAATTTATTAAATTGCATACTAATTGATAAATTCAAAATTTGTCTTCTCAATTAATATATGTGATGAGTCTCCCATAAGGTTTTTCTAACCACTCCTAGGCACATAAAGGCTATATTGAACCTAATTTTGTTCACTTAATAATACATTCCTAGCTTAATGAGTTCTTAGGAGAGTCCAAGATATTTTTCATACTTTATGTGCCTAACATTACTATTGTGTAATATTTGAATGGATTCTACACAAATTTCAAGGAGAATCATCTAGAGATATTTGTGGGGCCTACTACCTTCTACAAAATAAACCCAACACGACTTCCTAAGGATAGTAAATCCTCCTTACTATTGCTACGTGGTGATCCAGGAAACAAGATCTAGGTTTTTATTGATTTAGCATATTTACCTTCACATTACACTATTTCTTGTAGAAAAATAAGGACACTTGTAGCAGTTTGCAACCCGACTTCTAAGCTTGCCCAAATTCACACGAAACACATGATTTTCCTTAATGCTCTGTACATACTTACTGTCTTGATACTTGACACCTAACATACAGACAAGCTTGTAGATTGAAGCCCTAATTTCTCAATACCCAATATCTTGAAAGGCCAATGGTCAAGCTATCAAGCTACCGGCCCTTGGGAAGAGGCTAAAGAGTGTCATTGATACTATTTAGTTGATATCTTAACATCCAAAAGCCTGACATCCACGTCGTCACTATATGGTTACCACCTATACATCACCTCGGTGCCAAGTCAACCTTCCATTGCCATGTCAACATGCCACATTACTTGCCACATTGGTATTCCATGTCATCTAGACCCACATTGGTGCCACATGATAATGAGACGTTAGCATGTCAAATAAACTACCACACAATTGACATGCGGTATCCCCGGGTCCACATCCACTCACCACATCATTACTCTATCATTATCAAGGTTTCTTGTTGGTGAATAGTGTCCTACTTACTAATGTCTACTATAGATGGACCATGATAGGCACGACACTTTAGATTATCATTTGTGGACACTTTATTTAATAGTATAAACCACATGAATAGGCAGGCTTTTTGAGGTGCTTTAAGCTTCCAAAACGGTCTCCACCACCAAATGACCTCCACTGGAACCATGTGATGTTGCCACCCATATGATTTCATCCTCCACTTCAATGATCCTAATGTGTTCTTCTTCTAAAGCACCCATGAAACGATGCCAAACCCTGCTCCACCTTTTTGGTATTCTGAGTTCTTGTGCATTAAACCATTTCTATGAGGTCTAGGATGATTTTCTTCCATCTGCTATTTGTGAGAGCTGAGTGATGTCATCGAGTGCAAGTGTCTATCTGATCTCCTATGGTAAAATGTGTGTATTACCACATCCCGACCAAGCATCAATGCCTAGTCGCACCAGCTCAACATTTCCAATACGCTAGGCTAGTACATTCTTAATGACATTGATGGAATGAGTGATAACTTTCCACATGATAAAGGCTCTAGAATTGCCCCGGATTGGCCTAGAATCCCCGCAATGGCTAAGAAAACCGATTCTATGTAGGTTCTATCATGGTCGAGATAGATACCAAGGTCATCCTCAATGCACCTGAAGATTTCCTCTGACTAGAATTGTAACGACAACACTGAGAGTCTAACCCATATCAGACTCACCCCCAATTTCTCCTTTTTTGAGTCAAAGAGTGGTGACCACATCTCGAGTAGCACCGGCTCATCTCTATATGCCAATATTTTGACAGGACCCAATTTGCTCGGTCTGGTTGTGTGAAGATGAGTGCAAACCAACCTCTTGTCATGGTAATATCCGCCAACAACTCGTCCAATAAATGTCCCCAAATTTCCACAGTCCAATGCTTCAATCGCCCAGGGGTATAATTTCGACCACGAACCCTTCCAACAAGCATAATACTCTTAGTAAATGTAGCTTGGGACATACTGATACCTTCTCTGAATACCAACAGACCCCCCTTCTCATGCACCTTAGTGCATTTTGTTTTTTTCTTCCCCCCCCCGTTCTTTTTGCATGGTCTATTGGGTGTTGTTCGTCCTCTCATGACTCATACTCATCCAAATTCGATGCTCTAATATCCTCAATACCAGGTTCCTGATGAGTGATGCCATCAAAACATCTTGAAGTGCAAGCCGCAGGTGCGGGTCGCTAACCTTGGGGGTCTGCTCTTGATGAGCATGGTACATTATTCCCAATATTTACGACACCATATGTATCAGTCCCATGAACGCTCGCTCCCCCAACTACCACATAAGGCACCCCTTGTACATTTGTCGCGAGACCTTGTTGTTCGAGTTCCCAGTACTGTAACTTCGATGGTGATGGGATATTCAGGACCGGTTGAGCTTGATCCTCGTGTAGTTGAAGAAAGTTCGGATTTACTTTCGAGCCCGGTGGGAAAACCCCAGGGCATTTAGGGGAACCTTCACATCATCCATCTCTGAGGTAAATGCGTCAACCTAGACTTCTGGTTCATGGTGTATCATCGGTGAAACCCCAGTTTGATGTTGATGTGGCGGCTCAACCCAAAATTGGGAAGCCTCCATAGAATTAGAAGAATAATCCACAAGTTCCTCGTTGATACAAAATGATGTTCACATGTACTCCGTTATACTATCCCTATGTGATGGTGTGCACTACACCCTCCGAGAGACATTGGCCCAACTGATCAAAATGTTCACCTCCACTGTTCGATCCCCTTACTAGATGACCAAGAAAACCCATGAGACCAAAAGCTGCCAAACCGACCCGGATAAATATAAACCAGGTGTACTGACCCTTGTTTGCTAGCGTTGTGACCATTCCCTCGCCCTGTTATCGCTCCCAGGTGCAAGTGAAAACCCATCTTCGCATTAGAAATAACCCTAGGGTTAGACTGCCATGGAAATTCCTCTCGGATTCTTCCGTATGATCTTCTCTAGACAAATTCCTTATTTCCATTTGATTTTTGTTCTATCTGCAATTTCTTATCTAATATTGGAGCATCTCCATAGATTAGTTAGCCTCACTAAACCAAACATTTTATTAGAAATAATCATTAATCTTATAACATTACGACTTCTCTGCATTTTTCAACCACACACAACTTATTTTTATGTCACCATAATTCACCTTTAATGTAACATGATTACATTGAAAAATCAACCAAAATCCTCTCAAATAATTTTTCCTACATAGAAACTAGCATCATATGATTAATTATTACCATAAGCAATACCTCCCTATTAAGCCAAAGAAAACACTTACACATTTCATTTAATGGAATTTAATTCCAATTGAAAAACACAAAAGCATTTCATTAACTTCCATTCAAGGTTTCACCGCATTTCTGCTTTTCAAATATCAAAATTTGTTAATTTCCCTCCCGTTCCAGGTTTTTTCAAATATCAAAATTTGTTAATTTCCCTCGCGTTCCAGGTTTTTTCAAATATCAAAATTTGTTAATTTCCCTCGCGTTCCCGGTTTTTCAAATATCAAAATTTGCTCATTTCCCTCGCGTTCCAAGCTTTTTCCAGGGAAGCAGGAGTAAGGTCGCCATGTCATCGCATTCTATTTCTCAAATATCAAAATTTATTCGTTTCCAATTTATTCATTTCCCTCACATTGCAGGGTTTTTCCAGAGAAGAAAGAGGAAGGTCACGGCCATGTTGTTGCAGGTCTGATTTGATACATTTGGTTGAATACAATAAATTAGATTCTATGTGCCTCCAATTGTGGTGGTTTCATTCTACGAAGGGATCTGCACAAGGTTCCCCACACTCCTATGCGATGGCCCTTCCCCATCTAGACAAGTGCAAGAGGCACTCAAGAGGCTATATGTACAAGGTTCCGCAGAGGAAGATGGAGCCGAAGGTATGGGTTATGTGCCAAAGAAGACGACAGGTGTCTTTCCGACCTCGAAATCAGTGAAGAAATTAAGCAGAAAAGAGAGCAAAAATGCGTTGACTAAGACAAGGAAATAAAATGTCCCAAGACTGTAAGAGGTCACCATCTAGATGCTCTGCCACAGGTCGATTGTGATGATCTAGTCGTCCCTATAAATGTCAGAGACACAAAGAAGGCCTTGAATTTGCCTGTACCACAGGGTTCCAAGAGTTCCAGAGCAATGAAATTAGATGCTGAGGAAATGGATGTGAGCTCATACAAGCAGGATTGAGGCTCTGTGCCAGAGGATACTAAACCGATTCAAGTGGTAGGTAAACTACATTTTATTTTTATTGTTTAATTATAAGAATTAATTCAAGAAACTTGCCCATGAGTGACTTCCGTTGCTTTAGGTGAAAAGTCTGGATGGTAATTTTTCTACCAAAATCGCCTCGTGCTTTCCTGTTATGCCATTTAGGTGGTGCAAACAACAGTGCTAGTGAAGCCTGGTGGTTGGGTTAAACTATGCTGACCTCACTAGTGAACCAATGCCTTATTGGTGGCGTATGTAGAGATTTTCACTTTTGAAATAACTAATAGCTTGCCATATGTCATTCAATAGAACAGTTTAGTTTGGAGGTCGATATTCCCAAGTAAATTTTTGTTAAAAATAATGGGCAATGAATCGAAGATTAGATCTACCCCTGACCGATGGAAGTCTCTACCCTGTGCTACATACCCATTTGATGACAGGCAACACTGTTCAGATCAATGTCAGTAGAGGCGTGACTAGTATACCTCTTTTCCATTCAGTTCTTGTTCCTATTATCATTTCCATTCCTCTGTTGGGATTACACTTCTACAACACCACCAGTTTTTAAGTGCATGATATATGCAGGGAGATGGGTGGGTTCAAGTTGCTTATCCGTCAAAATTCTATAGTCACGATTCTAGTCTTGTTTTGTTTCTGGTTATGTTTACGTTTCATATTTCTAGTAAAGTAGGTTTTGTATCTCCAAACCTCAATTTCAATGTGGTAATGTACGCCGTCAGGGAGGTGATTTACGCTTATTATTCCCCAGAAACCTTGAGTCCTATTTCCTGTTCTATTCACCATGTAGTCATGTCTCTTGTTTTGCTTATGTTTTACCCTTTTTGGTAAAATACGCTTAGACTGTGGATTGATATTTTAATAATGCCATAACAAATTTCCTATGAATATAAGGCAAAGTAATGCACAGGACTTGAGTAGGTCATGAAATGTTCAAATAGAAAAATCGTCTTTGACGTTGGTGTAGCCCTAATCATTTTGGGTGAAAATGCAAATATTCTGAATTGATTTTTCTTAAAATTATGTTATCGAACTTTTTTTACCATTTTACATATATGGAAAAACCTCAGCCCTACCAAGTAAGTTCATGCAGGCTCTCCACTTTACAATATATTTTTGCTGGCTTGATCTAATAACATTTTTCTTACAATTATAAAACCTTAATCTTTGTTTTTTTACAAAAAGGCTATACCTTACTTCTAGTTTCTAAAAGCGCGGTATGCTGGACATACTGATGTCACATTAATTTAAAACAATACTAATGACATGAAATGGGTTAACCTACACACAGTTGCCATTTACTTGCTAAATATTCTGGGATGGCATGATAAAATATGCATCTCAATGCTACCTGTCTTGGAAAAAAAAATTACTAGACATGTACAATGTAGCAGCTACTCTCTTTTTGGGCATTATGAGCAGCATTTCCTTCAGAATACAGAAAAACAAATTTCATTGCAACTAAAAGATTGTATCTCTTGACTATATACAGACTCCAGAGGAAGGCCTTTGTTCCAATAGTCTGAGATAAATAAAATTTACCATCAACGAAGCTCGCTGCCACTCTTCAAGTAGCCGTTATAACTCTGTTTGAAAATCAAAGAAGACCATCAAGCTATCTCATAAACATCTATCATCATTGTTCTCCCATGCTCTCCCACGTGAACCATAGATGGAAAGAGTGACTTGTAACAGCTGGGGCATTCCTTATATCAGTCTCACCTATGCCATTGTCATAAAGACTAAACTATTGTTTTGTTGCCCCACCTAGTTCAATATATTTTGTACCATTGATCTCAAATCCACTCTTTAGTAGACTGACATCCTCCTCTGTAAAATCAGTTTCTTTCACAGGCATCATGGAAAAGCTTTTTGCAGTGGCTTGTTTTGCAACCTCCACTGCCCAACTATAGATTATCATGCCGATAACAGCAACAGACATCCCCATTATATTTTTGGCAGTCAATGCTGAATCAAAAAGCAGCCAACCCAATATAAGGACACAAACAGTTTTCATGTGGCCCAAAACCTGAAATGAAACTGCTGAGAATCGCCCAATGCAGAGATATTGGCTCAGGTTGCAGAACACGGCTAGAATGCATGAAAGGAGTATAAAAATAATTGCACCAGATGAAAATTTGTATTCTAATAAGTTGCGCCCATTTAGATAATAATCTGCAAAAGGGCCAAATGCTAAAAGAGATGCAGCCTGTATAGGAGCAGTCTTGCTTAGGAGTTCAAAAGAGCCAACATTGTACTTCTTTTGTAAGGAGCCAATTGAAATTTGTTGCAATGAGGTACATAACACAGCCACCGCAGCACACACAAACCCTTTGAGATTGACCTTCACATCTGTGACGGTGCAGACACCAACACCAATAACCACAACAACCACAGCTGCCTTGACCTCTCTGGTATATTTCTTGTTGTGAAGAACCCATTCCATCACACAAACCACAGGAATCATGCTCAACTTTGAAATCTGATAAAATCCGACTGAGTTTAACATGAGACTCAGGTTCATCCCCACAATAGATGTATTGGCAACAACAGAGAACCAGAGCAATTCCCACAAAGGCACTTCCTTGGCAGCAGAATACCCAGTAGCATTTGACACAAATCCCACCAATGCAGTCAGAGTGAAGTGGAAAGCAGTTAATGTTGTAGCGAATCTGAAGTCATACCCATATCTGGACATGACTTGCTTATTGGCCATGATAATCCCCACTGAGCTTATGACATTCATAGCCCATGCTCCTATGTCGGATACTGCTGCTTTCTTCTCTGAAGCCATCTTCAACAAAACCAACAGACCTCTAATTCCAAATGGCTGGCCTTCGAAATTAGAAGTGGGTAATGTATGGAGGGCTGAATATATAAATCTAAAAGAAATGGGGCACACCCTGATGGCTGATGGATCGAACTGCTGGACATACTGATGTAAAGCAAAGATGGGAATGTGCCTTTTTTTCAGTCTATTGTGTGGGTTTTTTTCAGCCGTTGCACAACCTTGCAATAGGTTACTCATTATCAAATTCTCCTTGTTGTCAACTTGTCGGTCTCAGAGATGAAGTCTCATTGTTTTTGTTGAATCTTGTGTCATGAGTGATCTCCTTACGGGTCTCAGAGTCTCCTAGCTTGGAGCTCTCACTTTTACTGTGGAATCTTCATTCTCATACCCTCTTACTCCCCCTACTTCCCTGTACATTTGTATATTCTATATTACTTTTTCTATAACTCTGTCTTTTGTTTCTAATTTCCATATTTTCCTGTTGTCTTACTTGAGTGAAATATTTGGAATTAGTTAACAATAGACTGTAGCCTAATAAATCTATGCCTTTTTATGGAAAGGACTCGCAGAAATAGATTATTAGTTAACAGTAGATTCTAGCCTAATAAATCTATGCATTTTTATGGAAAGGACTCGCAGAAATAGATTTATCTGTTTCAGGGTTCTGGTTTTGACATGCAAGTAAAATCATAATTTTATTTATTGTGTACATTTTTTTACAGTTATTCTCAAATGTGATTATCACTAAAATCTGGGAAAAATCCCGAGTTAGAGGGACAATATGCATTCTTTTTGGCAAAAGGATGAAATTAAGGTTGCAATAAATGAAATTGAGATTATATAACATGATTGTTTCATTAGAGCAAGAGGCTCTGAGAATCTGGGTACTGTTTCTGGTAAGGATTTGATTTTTAATGTGAGTTAAGCCATAAGAGTTATCTAGTTAGATCGTTAGCATAGTCTGTAACCATGCTTGATTAATAGCTTGACTCTGTAACCATGCTTGATTAATAGCTTGATAAGTATTATTAGCTCATCATGGAAAAGGGTTAGTAACCTTACCAAAGGCTATCTAGGCTAAATAGTGTATTACTTATCTATGTCGTAATGCTTACCTATTTAGAACACTAGCACTACCTATGGTTAGTCTAGTAAATCCTGGTTATTAGTTAAATACGCAGTAATAATACCAGCTACATCTTACTTGCTAGTTTAGCATGGAGTTAATATCACTCTTATGGGTTAACTTTATCTAATCACACTAGTCTGGGCATTTACAGAGGCATAATTATCTAACAACAATTTGAATATGATAAGATATATGTCTTATGTAATTAAGAGTAATAATACCAGCTACATCTTACTTGCTAGTTTAGCATGGAGTTAATATCACTCTTATGGATTAACTTTATCTAATCACACTAGTCTGGGCATTTACAGAGGCATAATTATCTAACAACAATTTGAATATGATAAGATATATGTCTTATGTAATTACAGTCCTATCTTCAAGACGATTGATAGTCTTGTGCATGTGTAAGAGTCTATTTTTCAATTACACTTGTTGAGCTTAATCAAGCTTGTTACTTGCACTAAGCTTGAGTGGTTTACTCATGATACATAAAACTAAGTCTATTACACTTGTTGAGCTTAATCAAGCTTGTTACTTGCACTAAGCTTGAGTGGTTTACTCATGATACATAAAACTAAGTCTAGCTAGAATTATAGGCATGGCTTAGTCTATTACATCGCAGTAAGTGATATAAGGAAAAGTACAATGTAGTGAGTGATATAAGGCAAAGTATATGGTGCTACATTAAGGAACTGCATGTGAAGTTCTCATGTCACTCCTGCGTGTCATCTCAGAACTATATTATTATGCTGAGGGAAAAAACTCATATTTTGGAGGAGGTCTTAAATTGTTTTGATCTGGAAGCGAGATAGAAATGAATTTATGGTGGGGATTAATGGGAGGAAAAGGAAGATTGTATGAAATTCTAATGATTTTTAGCGAATGTATATCTTATTGCAGAGAGGCCTGCTTACCATGTGGAATACTAATTCGAAGGATTCCACCACGAAAAAAAGGCCAACTAGCCCTTTTACTCTCAATGCATTTTAAGCCCTAAAAACATTTTCCTGAAAGTATTTTTGTTAGGTACTTGTTACTGTGATTTGCTCATATCGCTGGATCCCATTTTACCGTAACCCTTTAAATTCTCGTGGTAATATGATTGCCTTTTTCTTCCATCCGAATTGTCTCAAGTGTAAGATTTAAAGAAAGGTTTCAATCTTAATAAATTATTGAGAATGCTGGCATCTAAATATAATGTAGTTCATTGTTTTTAATTAAACCGTGTGAAATCAACAGTAGAATTCCTATTGCCCAACAGGATTTTATGGCTTGATTGACAAAATATAATAAAATGGAATAAAATAGAGTACTTCCTCCAAAGTTTGTTACACACTGATGTTGGTTACAATTCTGATGTACAGATTGATGTATGTTGTTTGACTACATATTAATTGGGCATTAATTTTAACATGTGAATGCTTTTACAGATTGATTTTTAATTGTTTTTTTAATATTTAAAAATTATTTATGAATAGCTTTTCAACTTAAGGTCTTATTTTGGAGTTGTTAGTAAACTTCTGGGAAATAACAGAGTACTTCAACGCTGACATATATTTCAATATTTTTTACGGACAGGAATTATTATTTGAGATGGATTGATTGGATTCAATATTTTTGCGTATAGTAATTTTTTTGACATGGATTGATTGGAGTAAGGATGTAGGTTATTTTTTAAATCAGCTCGCCGACACAGTGTTCTTTAGCTCTGGCTCATCCTTAATGGAAGCCTACCTCTGTGAGAAAAATGAGTAAGTGACCGGTGAAAAGATGGACTCTGTGATGGAAGGAGAATGGCATCATATTAATTGAAGTTATTAATAATAATAATTAAATAACAAAATATTAGTAATAGTATTGTTTTACCTTGCAAGGACATTTTTACCTTGCAAAATTGGAAAGTGTTCAAGGTTGTAAGTTAAGATATCTATCAAGTGTGCTATATATAAACTGCACACTCTAGGTATAATTACGAGTCAAATATTATAGCCATTAGTAAATACGATGGTATGGTTAACTAATCTACACGTTGCTTAATATTTATCCCCAGACCATAAAAACAAATGTGTAATTTGTTTAACTTATGAGTGAAAATGATTTTGATAGAACAATAATAAGAAAGAGGCCAGGTACTTTTTTCACTCATTTGATAAAAAAAATCTCACCACTCCTTATCTTTGTTTTAGCAGTGGATGTTGTATTAACTAACTGTTTGTGGTTCAATGTCTAAACAGTGGATATCAAGCTCCACAACATCTTACTTAGATTTTCGATAAACAAGATTTTAGTGGAAAGGCTGTGACTAGATTTCACTGAGCTGCAAGCTGGATACAGTTGGTCGAGGAACAATGAGCAGAGAAAACTGCCATAGATGCTGAAAAGACTGAGTCTAGATTTCCGTTGAGTATCAATAGTAGCTTCCATGCAGATGGCCAAAAATCCCAAAATATTGGCAAAGATGTGATTAAAATGAGCACAGAGAATTGCCACAGATGCTGGAAAGACTGTATTCCGCTTAGATCTGGGACATTTTTGCTCAGATTTGGGACACCTTGGTTCTTTGTAACTGTATCTATTTAACTACCATGCTATGAAATATTATATAAATCATGAAATTTAAAGTTCAAATTCACATGAATCACACCCACCAAAAAAATATACCTCACAACAAGTTACTTGCTTATATATAAGCTTCAACTTTCAACTTGCATGCAGATTGGGGAATCACTATTCTCCATTCTGCTTGTTTCCAGGAATGAGTCCCTCCTTGCTGTTTTCTGCTGGATCTAATCTTGCTCATAGATTTGTCAAGGTTAACTCATGATGGCTTCATAAATCTTGCCGATGAGGCTACTTCTACACAGGTTTAGGAATGCCAATTGACTCAAAGTGGCAATGGCTTTACCCCATGCTGTCCTTGAAGCTACATGCCCATATAACATCAGATCTATTATTTACACAGGTGCCAATGTAATTGTGGTGTCTAGTTGAATGAATCCACAAACACTATCCCAAAATTACAGATCTGTGGTTAAAGATGAGATCGATCTAGTTGGATCCAAGCCAAAAAGATGACAGAAAATCAAGATGGGTTCAACAAGTCAAAGGAGCTGGAATACTTCCTTTAAGGCCATTCAAAGTATGGACCCTCTCAAACTTCCAAGTTTTGCCCCTTAAAGGTGAGTAGAATTAGACAGTTCCTTTGAAATAAAACCCCACTGCGAACTAAAACTAAGGTCATGTATTCCCAGGAGCGCTTTAAGCTACACAAACTATGATGGAATTCTTTCAATGTCAATTTTTTTTATAAGATTTAGAGTGCGCAATAACTAGAGATTGTGAAGCAATGAGGAAATGATACCTTCCAATCCTAATTTAGAGAATATTGTGGCAACCAATTCTCTGGTGTGTTGCATACACCAAATACCATTCCAAGGACATGCATTCTCTGAGTTTTCAGAGGTAAATTTGGACATCAATCAAGTTGAATCAGAAATACCAAAGAGCCCCCACGTCTTTGATTTCTCACCCCACCCGCGTCTATGGATCATATGAACGGACTTGCTTTCTCCAGCGTGCGTTCATTCAAAACAAAAGCAGTTACAAGAAAATTTCCACCCATAAGATCATATATAAAATCTTCTTAATGATCTGAATATGGCTTCTCAGAGCGACTAATAGTTGCAGCAGTTACAGTGGCTGGAGCCATGGTGGATGCCCTGAAACTTCCTGAAACATTGTGTTCTTTATTTCTTGTGTCCATAAATAGATACATGTCTGATTATACCTTTCTAGTGGGTGGAAATATCAAAAAAGAACTGGTAAGACTGATTTACTGTAGAGGGCTGAACCGGATGGCGAGTAGACTGAACGGTGTCCATAAATAGCTACAGGTCTGATTAGACCTTTGTAGTGGGTGGAAATATGAATCCAGATCTGATAAGACTGATTTACTGTAGAGGGCTGAACTGGATGGCCACTAAACACATAAAGTCTGGTCAGGTCAAGTCTGAATGCACCAAAGAGAATTGAACTCACACCTCGAAATACTTTATGGAGTTCAACCAACTGAATTATCCATAGCACTGGGTGGTGCCTTTATTTTGCTAAATAGTTCTAGCGCACTACCTTTGCATGTTGTATATGTACTTGTATGTTTCTTTGGTAGATGTTTCTCCTCCATGAGAAAGACCACCCCAAGAATGCCTATCTTCCCTCTTAGACAGAGCAATATCTGCGTGATAGAGATGAGATCTGTAATTTTCCCTTTTGACATTGAGCTCCATCAGAAGAGCCAAATTTTCAGCATGTGGCCAACTGGAAGAGGAGGAAATGACAGATTGTTGGCAACCAATATCAGCAAGAGTGAACAGTTCATGCCCGTGAAGAAACTGGATGATTGGGGGAGGAAGAATGTGATTCCCAGCCAATCCAATGATTGCATCAAGGCCAATGCGAATTATGTTGCCACGTCTAACCATCCATATTATATATCCCTGTATCCAAGGCTTAGATTTCATCAAGCTATTCCAAATGAAAGACACATTATTCTTAACCGGAACCCCAACTAGGATCCAGTTTTCCAGGGTAGCATGATTGAGATATTTTTTAATGATGATTTTTTGCTAAATACCAAGGCACTTGAAGGCCCTCCATAGATTTTTGATGAGAAGTACCAGATTGAAAGTGTGAGTGTGTTTGATGCCCCAACCTCCATCAATGGGCTTGCAAATTGAGTCTAGTTTAGATAGGTGAAGCATATTTTTGTAACCAGACCCAACCCATAAGGAATCTGCGATGGTGGAGTCAATAATTGACATTGGAAAATGAAACAAATGCATCCAGTAGACAATGATACCTTGTAGAACTACCTTTATCATGACCATCCTATTGTCTAAAGAGAGCCATCTGTTTTCCCATAACCACAGTTTATTTTCAAAATTTTGAATGAGCCAATGCAAAACCTCTTCTCATAGTTACTGGGCTTCAGCAAAAGGCCTGACTCTAATCCCAAATAGTTCTACAATTTTTTTAGTCTCCCCATCCTCCACATAGTGGAGAAATGACAGATTGTTGGCAGCCAATATCAGCAAGAGTGAACAGCTCATGCCCGTGAAGAAACTGGATGATTGGGGGAGCAAGAGTGAACAGCTCATGATCTAGGGTCCACTTGTTGTGCTTTCCCCTTTGTACATCTTTTTTTTCCCAGCAGTTGCCTTTGGCATCTATTCTAAATGACAACAGATATGTGATGCTATTCTAAATGACAACAGACAAGTGATGTTTTTCATTGACAATGATCTGCCTGATTGTTGTGCACTGTTCAATTTTGCGATTATCTTTAATGCCTGCACTTGTAAACTTTATTGAGATGACAACTAAATTGATTATATAGCTGTTTGTCTTAGTACCTGTATTTCTGAACTTTACTCCGCTGGTAACTGTAGTAATGCTAGAGCTGTTGCCTTCTTGCCTGTGCTTTTCAGCTTTGTTTGGACAATAACATTACTACATTAATAGCTAGTTTGTAAATTGAGTCTGTCTTAAAGGAATTCATAATAGATCAAATCATGGTGCTGGTGCTAAAAATGCTTTGTTTGAGCATTTCTCTAATTTGTCTGCACAGGATGAGTGAAATGCTGACTGGAGAGCACGTGTGGATATTAGCCTTGGTCTAAGACTGCAAATTCTACTTTGATTTTTCATTTACACTCTATCTAGTACTAGAGGCATGGTTGGTTGGGGTCATGTATTGAGCTTGGACCCCACACCAACACAAGAGGATATATTTTTATACTTGATGCCCTTCTTTTTCCTAGTCAATCCAATTCCGGGGTGATCCAGATTAATAAAAGTCTTTTTTTCCTGAAAGAAGGCCCTTTTGACTGTTCACAGCTCAAGACCCAACGATTCATCATTATTTAGGTTTTCCACATCTGTATCTATTGAGATAGGGGAAGTATCCATTTTTGTATTTTTATATAAGGGAGGAGATGAAGCCGAAGACCTCAGGTTTGGATATAGATTGGAATATTTGCCTTTAGAAATGTGTCAGTGTTGACCTGCCATATGAATGATAATATAATCTACATTATTCTCCATTATGCTATGTCTATGTGGCACCGATTGGGAGTCCATTCCAAGGATTATCTTTCCAAGAGCCATTTGACTAGTGTCCTTTATTCTGCAATTATGGATGGGAGCTTACTGGGCTTCAGCAAAAGGCCTGACTCTAATCCCAAATAGTTCTACAATTTTTTTAGTCTCTCCATCCAACTCACAGTGGAGAAATGACAAATTGTTGGCAGCCAATATCAGCAAGAGTGAACAGCTCATGCCCGTGAAGAAACTGGATGATTGGGGGAGCAAGAGTGAACAACTCATGCTCTATTGCAAGGATAATTTTAGGGGCGAATGTTCGCCCTTTGACGAAATTAAGGGGTTTTAAATTTTTAGTGGGTGAATATTTTGTATCATGGTACATTTTTACAAATCACCTCAAATAACCCACCTTATTTTAAGTGAGAGGGTAAAAAAGGTAAATTTAACCCTTGAAATTAGGACTTACAACCTTCCATTCGCCCATTTTCAAGAATAGGTTTTATTTAAGTGAATCCATTTGCCCATTTTCAAGAATAGGTTTTATTTAAGTGAATCCTATGGGCCAAATACCATATTTATAAAAGAGGTATGGTAAATTAATAAAAATATAAATAAATGAGAGGTATGGTAAATAAATAAAACATTTTTTATATTTACTCCATAAGTCACCTTATAGGTGTAAACAAATAAAAATATAAGTAAAGTGGAGGTATGGTAAATAAATAAAATGTCTTTTTATACTTACTCAAAAGGTATGGTAAATAAATAAAAATATAAATAAACTAGACGTATCGTAAATGAATCAAACCTCTTTTTATATTTAGTCCATAACCCTCATTCTATTTATGAAGGCTCAAGAAAGAGGTTTTATTTAAGTGAATCCTATGGGCCAAATACCATATTTGTAAAAGAGGTATGGTAAATTAATAAAAATATAAATAAACTAGAGGTATGGTAAACAAATAAAACATTTTTTTTATATTTACTCCATAAGTCACCTTATATTTACGAACACTCAAAAAATTGGTTATATTTAGGTGAAACCTATGGCCAAAATACTATGGGACAAATACCATGGACTAGATTGTTATTAATACCATGCAAAAGACCATTATTAACCCTAATATTGGAATTAATAAAAATAAAAATGGCACATGGTATTGACCCATGGTATTCACCTGGAATGTAGCCTATTTAAATGGGGGAATTAAACCAGCATGTAGCCTATGCTAAGATTCACTAGGACTTTACAAAGTTTTATTATTTAGTGAAAGACTCGCCAAGATCTTACAAGATTTTATAATTGAGTAAAATATTCTAATAAAAATAAAAATGGCACATGGTATTGACCCATGGTATTCACCAAAATGGCACATGGTATTGACCCATGGTATTGGCCTGGAATGTAGCCTATTTAAATGGGGGAATTAAACCAGCATGTAGCCTATGCTAAGATTCACTAGGACTTTACAAAGTTTTATTATTTAGTGAAAGGCTCGCCAAGATCTTACAAGATTTTATAATTGAGTAAAATATTCACCACTAGGACTTTACAAAGTTTTATTATTTAGTGAAAGACTCGCCAAGATCTTACAAGATTTTATAATTGAGTAAAATATTCGCCATGCCTGGTGAGAGACTCGCCAAAAAATTATATATACATATTATATTATTGATAAAATTGCCTTCCATTTTTCCTATATACCATGGAGATTCGCCCATTTATTATATTTATAAATTTAGGGGGGGTTCTTAAAATTTTCCCTGCTCTATTGCTTCATAGTATTCATTGGAGGTGCCTAGATCAATGGATGGATAACAAGTTGCTTCAATGGTTTCATAAAATCATGTATTGAGCTTGGACCCCACACCAACACAAGAGGATATATTTTTATACTTGATGCCCTTCTTTTTCCTAGTCAATCCAATTCAGAGGTGATCCAGATTAATAAAAGTCTTTTTTTCCTGAAAGAAGGCCCTTTTGATTGTTAGTAGCTCAAGACCCAACGATTCATCATTATTTAGGTTTTCCACATCTGTATCTATATTGAGATAGGGGAAGTATCCATTTCTGTATTTTTATATAAGGGAGGAGATGAAGTCGAAGACCTCAGGTCTGGATATAGATTGGAATATTTGCCTTTGGAAATGTGTCAGTGTTGACCTGCCATATGAATAATAATATAATCTACATTATTCTCCATTATGCTATGTCTATGTGGCACCGATTGGGAGTCCATTCCAAGGATTATCTTTCCAAGAGCCATTTGACTAGTGTCCTTTATTATGAAATTATGGATGGGAGCCTCCTTAAGCACAAACATATGCAGTTCATTTGAGGGTTCCCGAGGGGTTTGTTCCATATTATATAAAGTAGGAACTTGATTGAAACCAGGAGCCATTCCATTCCTTTTGATACGATCCCCACAAAATCTGAGTGAACGTTCCGGTATTAGATGTTTGGTATTATGGCACCCCAAACATCTAATTGGGATTACCTGGTAATCCACTTTTTGTGTGATTGAGTGAGGACTGTAGAAGATGACAAGAGTTACTAGCATACCTCCTTTGTAATCAAAGTCAATAAAAAACCAGGCAACCCGTTTGTCTAGTGCTCAAGATACTGGCCCATTGTAACAGATATCTCAACGAGTTAAAACTCAATCCATGGACCATTGAAGAGTTAGATCCAGCATTCAATATTGTAATGAGAATATATGAAATACACCAATATTATCTATGCATTCATAAGCAACATCTGATAAACACCTTTGGCAACTAGCCTTTAGTTTTTACTAGAGATGCATGAGAATATATGAAATACACCAACCTTATCTTATGCATTCATAAGCAACATCTGACAAACACATTTGGCATCTAGCCTTTAGTTTTTACTAGAGGTGCATGAAGCATTATATAAACAAAATGCAATCTTTTGGGAAGTCTATTCAAATGTGGAACATTACTATGGAAGCCAAGTCAAGCATTGATTTTAGACCTTGCATGCACATTTCATGGATTGTTGTAGTAGTGATATAAAAATGGACTAGGTCAGTTATATTATATATGTCAAAGATAGTTTAACTCGAAGTATGAAACTGCCATTTAAGCTATAAACCTGACTAAATGGTCCAAACCTGAAACTGTGACCCTTCCTTGCAAATTGCATGTGCTACCAATTAATCATAGTTAAATGGTTTTAGATTCAATACGAGAGTAATCTTATGGAGGAGCTATTGGGTTTGGAAAGTCACCATAGAACAAAGGCTAGTGGGTTAATCTCCTAAAACAAGGTGTTAACATAGTTTGTCGAGAGGTACATTTTGCATTAGGATAACCCCTAGGCTGCTATCTTTTATGAGGAAGCAAAAACATGGAAAATGTTTGGTTAGGTAGGAATACAATTTGTCAATTTGGTCTAGCTTGAATGATTAAAAGAGAACGTTGTTAGGCTCTCCACCATTTCATGGATTGATATACTGATGAGACAAAAGAGGCTCTCTCTTGAGACTTGACTAGGTGATTCATAACAGTGGTGGTGTTGGTGCCTTAACTTAGCTAGAAAATGCCAAAACTCTATTGATGCACAAAATTTATTATTGAATCTACCTTAGAGTATGCCATAGTCACTCAATATGACATGCATGGTTTTACCAAGGAGGCCCTAAACTTTTGAACAATGTAACTTTACATTGGTATCTTGGTAGTAGTTGCATTGGTCTTATTAGCATTACACCACTTTTAATATGGGTCTTCACAACAGAGAATCACCATTGTTGATTTGTGTTAAAAAGAAACATAACATGCAATAGATTTCTTTTGGCATGCAATGTTGTTGTTGGTAGTTTTCTTGTATTTGTGCCACATGTAAAGCTAACATGCGTTAAATTTATTTCACCTTGCAATATTTTTATTGGAAACGTGCTTGTGTTTGGGCTAGAAACTATGCTAGATTTCTTTTTCTTTGCAATATTGTTGTTGTCAATTTGGTTGTTTATGATAAAAGGAAATCTAGCAAGTGTCAGATTTCCTTCACCTTGGCAATGTTATTGGAAATGTTGTGCTTGTGTTTGGGCTAGAAGTTGTGCTAGATTTCTTTTGCTATGCAATATTGTTGTTTTCAATTTGGTTGTTTAATATAGAAGGAAATCTAACACGTGTTAGATTTCCTTCACCTTGGTAATGTGCTTTTGTTTGTGTTAGAAGGAAATATAGCATGCACTAGATTTCTTCTGGCATGAAATGTTGTTTTTGGTAGTATGCTTGTATTTATGCTACATGTAAAGCTAGCATGCGTTAAATTTATTTTACCTTGCGACGTTGTTATTGGAAATGTGATTGTGTTTTTGATAGAAGTTGTTGGATTTTGTTTTCCCTACAATGTTATTGTTGGCAATGTGCTTTTGTTTGTGCTAGAAGTAAATCAAGCGTATGCTAGATATCTTTCACACTGCATGTTGTTTTTGGCAATGTGATTGTGTTTGTGCTAGAATAAACTCTAGAATGTGTAGGATTTCTTTTACTTTGGAATGTTTTTGTGAGTAATATGCTTCTATTTACGTTAGAAGGAAATTTAGCATGTGGTGGATTTACCTTAGAATATTCTTATTGACAATGTGCTTGTTTGTCCTAGAAGGAAATCTAGCATGTGCTAGATTTATTTGACCATGTAATGTTGCTTCTAGCAATATGCTTATGTTTGTAGTAGAAGAAATGATATTATTGTTAGCTTTCATTTGAGGAAACAATGTTTCATTACATACAATATTACTACCATACTATTTTAATTTTTGCATCTATATTACTTTTTCGTAAGTTGTGTGTTTTTGTGAAAATATAAAGTCACACTTTACACGGTTCAACCTTTTAATTACAAGTTACAATTTAATTGTTGTTACAGAATTGATACAAGCTACCATGGAAAATATAATTTTGGCAAAAGGGGACTATGTTGATCTCCTTATTAATTATCAAGTCATTGGGCTAGAAAGGGTCGAATTTGCAGAGTCTGGAACTTATTATGTTGGAGAAAGGGTTAATGTTGGTTATGTTACAAGTTTGATAATTGATGTAACTCAACCAGATTTGATTGATGACGATGTTAATGAAGGGGACATACATCCATGGAAGATCAGGGATTTGAGACACAACATAGGTAAATCAAAATATTGAAGCATGTGTTATATATTATTGATAGCATAATAAATGTTTTTTTTGGAGTAAATACTAACCTTACTTACATTCGTTTATAGGTGCACATGTTTCTTCCACATTTTCTATTGGAGCCAAGGTAGATCTTTTGCAACATGGAGTGAAGGTGGGCGAGGGCTCCATATTCAATACAGAGCTTGGGCATAAAGTGCATGGAAAGATGGTAAAGAAAGGATGCATAGTGGTTAAAATCGATAAGGTGTTAAAACATAATGCTCCTCTACCAAATCCAAAAGGATTTGAGCATACACTTGGGGGTGCATTAGAATCTTATGAAATTTGGCCAGAATCAGATTTAGAGCCCAACTGTCATGATCATGCCACAAATATTCCCCAAGATAGGGTTAGATTCATATGTACAAAGGTTTCTCTTACACATGAATGCATGGGAACAAGCATGTGCATTGCCAATGGAATGCTAGTTAATGTTCGCAAGGATGACATTCTTGAGGGTGAAACACTAGGTGAAATGGATTTTGGTGTTTTTCTAGAAGAGATAGATGGAAATTGTGAGATATGTAGAATTGGGGATAATTCTATACACTGTTTGGTTAGATGGCCAATAAGTAAGTTGGTGGATAACAAAGGTGTGATATTAAGGGTCAAGGAAAAGTTCAAGGAGCCGCCCAAGGAAATGGTGATATGGGATGTTATAGAGGACACAAATCCCTTAAACAATTGGGATGGGTAATTTTGTAATGGAAAAGATAGAAACTCAATTGATATGCATGTAACAAGGCCATATAAGAGGGTTAAACGAGTTATGGCTACAAAAAAATGCAAAATGTCAAACAAAAATAGATGAAGAGAAAGAAATTCGAGTTTTGGCAACAGATGTATGTTGTAGAAAAGATTGTCTTCAACATGTGGATAGGGCCATTGCAGGTGCTAGAAGGGATATGAGACAAATAAATAAAAATGGTATTAGAGAATTTGTCTTGAATTCACTCATGTCAAACACAGTCATGTCAAAGGGCCATGGCCATGGCCATGGCATACCACCTATTGCTAGAAATGTAAAGGACATGAGATTTAATGGGAATATTATTTGTAAGAAAGCATGGTATAAGATACATAAAATTCCTCAAAGCACATTCTATAACTACCAACATTATTTCCAACATGGATAGATCAAAGCTATTCATGGTAACACGAACACATCCAAAGCAAGAGCTCACACAGTGGCAACCATAGAAATATTGCACAAAATTGTAATCGATAATTCAGATTTTTCACCAAACCAAACATGTCAAGTTGAAGAAGATGGAACATCTGCTCCTTTAAGATTGCTTCCTTCGACTTACACACAAAATTCTTTGTTAAAAGAGATCAATGAGGCTCTTCAAAAGCTCAATTACCCATCAATATCACAGTCAACAATGAGCAAGATCTGGAACACTGAGTTTCGAGATGTGGCATTTTCAAAGAACACCAACTTCAGTAAATGCAGTGAATGTATTGTGTTGAAAGCACAAATGAAGTCAACAACTACAAAAGAGTTGGAAGAAAAGGCACGAGGTAGGTTGAAGAAACATAACAAGATTGTTATGTGTGGAAGATATTGCTATTATGTCCATAGAATTATGTCATAGCGGTTTCCAAAGGAGTATTTGAGCATTATCCATGATAAAATGGGAAAAACAAAGACTTCAATCCCAAGGCTACGTGTCAAATCAAAATCTATTGTAGGAACAAATTTAGGTTTGTCATTGACAAGTATGCTTACACATGGGCATAAGGCAGGGGGTTTTGGTCATTTCTCCTTTCCATTTCTCCATATGGGATCACAATTTACTATTACATCCCCTACAAAGTGCTTAAGGGACCCTGAAGACCCACAAATGGATATGTATGGTGATCTACTTTATGAAAGTGGAATTTCAAGAAACCCACTTATAAATGCATTACTTGACACCTCTATTTACTCAAAATTTCAAGGGTACAAGGATGATTTTATATCTCATTGAAGTTCAAAAAGTCAAAATGTTGATTTTAAACCTCTTCCTCCACATTTGTTGTTACAGTTGGACAATGTAGCAAGTGATAATAAGAATTGCTATCTTTTCATGTTTCTATCACTTTTAATTGCAGTTGGTGTCTTCATCATTATTGAGGTTGGGTTCTTGCCTGTGGGGCACACCCATGAAGACATAGATGGAACCTACAGAAGAATGTCTTCCAACCTAAAAAGTAAAGATATTTATTCTTTACTTGAAATGATGGATACATATTGCACAATTGAAGAAAATCGAGTGTTTCCACCTACACTTATTGACAAGGTCTATGACTTCAAAAGTTTCCTTAATGGATACATCAAGGAGGGAAAAAATGCACTAGTTGGACATCTTAATGTCCAATACTTCCAATTTCTTGTGCTCAATGATGTTCTAGTACTAAAGTACAAAGAATCAATTAGAGATATTGAGTGGTCAGAACCAGGTGAGTTATGGAATATAGATGATGAAGGCCGACCTATAATTCCCATAGGGAAGCCATGTTTCTTAGCTTCCAAATAGAATGATGTCTATTTAAAAGAACTAAAGGAAGGGATAACATCATACATAAAAATGTGGAAAGACACTATTGGGAATGAGGATTCACCAATTGTTATAGAGAAATGGAAAAATAAAGTAGTGTATTGGGAAAAAGTTCTTGATACATTAGATGGAATCTGTAATGATCATAGAATAATAGATGGAAGTGATTCATCTTCCGAGGATTTCTGGCCTAGGACAAGGCACATTGTTGATGTTGATCGTAATGCACTCCAAGTAATCTCAAGTATTATGGATGGAGATTTTGATAATGTGATAGATGAACCAATATATGTTGGACCCAAATGCAACAAGCCAAAACCAAATTTCAATCCGATGATTGATGTTGAGAAAGGAAAGATGTTGCTAGTTAGATCAGGAAATGAGGATGCAGGAGAGATGATTTGGATGGCAAAATCCATCTTAGATATCCTTAGGGATAATGAAAGTGAGAATCTTCATGTAAAGGTTGACTGGTGGAAGCCTATGTCAGGGAAATACAATGGAAAATTTTTAGAGCAATATTGGGTACCAAATCCTGATGACACAAAACTTGGCTCTATTCCAACTAATACCATAGTGTGGGCATGGATGCCAAAGAAAGAACATTGCAAGAAGACCAAGATAAATAAATATGGAGTAGAAGCCATTCTTGATCTACTTGAGCGAATATCTTAAGAGTAGGTTTATATGATTCATGAATGTAATTTTTTTTGAAGGATCTACTAATATACATTTAGACACACTTTTCCATATTTGTTGTATATCAAATATTCTCTTCATATTCTTTTTGGAGGAGTTTTATATTATTTAATATTTCAATTAATCATGTGTTATACAAATTACATGACAATGCCATAAAATATTTAAGTTTTCAAAGCTTTATTTGACCAACATGACTTCTCACCATATCAAATATGCATAATCGAATTCAATAATGCACTTAAAAACATCTTCTAAACTTGGTCTATTAAAAAAACAATGGAGTACTTAATTAGTATTCTATTTAATATAAACCATTTAAACACTTAATGAATAAATGCTAGACACTTGATATAATGTTTGAGGTGAGTTTTCCTTAATTTTCCTTATTGTAATTGATATAAATCAAATTCATTATTTTGTTGCACTCTAATTTATAAAAAAAATATTTTGATCATTGAACAACACAACTAGAATTATAAAATATTTCCTCTTATAAATTTTGAAGTGGTGCCAACATTGTACTAGTATAATTAATTTGTACTCAAAGTAGGAAAAATAGTTAGTGTCAATTTAAAATTGTCAATAATAGTAAGAAAAACAATATTAGTATATTGTTAAATAACTTTATAGGTAAGTTTTTTCGCAAAATCTATTATTAACGAGTCAAATTTAATACGTAAATATAAATGTTAATGATAATAGAAATAATGTAAGGAATGTTTTAGATGAATGTTAATATGTTCTTTTCAATATAATATCCTTCCACACTATAGGTTTAAAAACTAAACATTTGTAATAAATATCTTAGTCAATTTTCTCTCTTTCTTGTTGTATTTGAAAATAATCAAATTGTACTACTTTGTTACTATTCTAATTCATGATTTATTTTGATCATTAAAATGATTAGTAATTGAGACGAGAGGCTAATTTTACAACCCAATATGGGGGAAAAATAAAAATTATGTTCTAAATAGAAAAATAAAAAAAAATGAATATTTTGTAAAGTAATTAGAAGTATATAAAATGTGTGAATTAATGTTTAAATCTTATACTTTTCAAAAATATTTCAGCTAGAGATTCAGAGAAACTATTTGAAGATTTATGTTAACTAATTTACGTCAATATCAACTTCATATATATCTATATATAAGAAAAAAGTTTTTTATGGTTAAAAATTTAATTTGGTCGTATATATACTCTATTTAGCATTCAAAAATACAATGTCAACAATGAAAAATAACACATTGTATCTTTCACTCAAAATGTTTGCAAGTGAAGAAATTTGATCCCTACATCTGCACTTAAAATGGATTTATGATGGTATATATTGGACACATTACTATGATCATTTGTCATTAAATAACTTTATACTTAATATATAGCTTGCATATTAATCTATTATTCATTAAGTAAGCCTCAAGTTTTTAACATAAAAGTACAAATAATAAATAAAAATAAATTATGCTACTACTCGCATTCAACATTTAATTTGATCCTAAAAAAATATTTTCTCCTCAACTCTAAAATGGTGCAAACTTCCTACAATAGTATGTAATTTTGATATTGATAATGATGATTATCATCCACTGAGACCAAATATGGTATATAAGAAGGTAAAAAGATATTACTAAATGTTATTTCGAATTTTATTGTTATGCTCAAAAAACATTAAAAGAAGTGTTTCAAGATCATCATAATTTTGTTTAGTTAAACAATCCAGAAAGTTGGGAGCGTCACAAATATTTTGAAATTTAATTCCAATATTAGTATAAACTAGATGATCTATGATAATTTTTAAATCTTCAACCATATTACTAGTGTTTCAAAGGTGATAGCCTTTTTATTGCGTTAACACTCTTTTAGTAATAATCATAACTTAACACATACATGATATTTATTGTATATCGGATTATAATTAAATGGGTTAATAATAGTAACATACACATCATTATTTTCATAAAATAACCTTAACAAACTTATCTTTTAATATAAACCATAATATTAAAATAGATAATGTAAGGAATGCACATTAAGATGTGAAAGATTTGCTTCTGCAAGTTTCAATAAATTTGTTTTATAAATTTTATCATGATAATTTTTACACAAAAAATGGTGAATATCTACATTAAAATTAGTGAACTAAGTGACTTTCTAATTTCTCATTTTGAAAAAATTTAATCTAGTTAAAGTTCTAAATAATGGTATATATTGGACACATTATTAAGATCAATTGTCATTAAATAACTTTATGCTTAATATATATCTTGCATATTAATCTATTATTCATTAAGCAAGCCTCAATCTGTTGCCCACATTCAACATTTAATTTGATCTTAATTTATTTTTTTTCTCCTCAACTCTAAAATAGTGCAAACTTCCTACAATAGTATGTAATTATGATGGTGATAATGATGATTATCATCCACTACGACCAAATATGGCATATAAGAAGGTAAAAAGATATTACTAAAGTTATTTTGAATTTTATTGTTATGTTCAAAATGCATTAAAATAAGTGTTTCAAGATCATCATAATTTTGTTTAGATAAACAATTAAGAATGTTGGTAGCATCACAAATATTTTGAAATTTAATTCCAATATGAGTATAAACTGGATGATCTATGAGAGTTTTTTAATCTTCAACCATATTACTAATGTTGCAAAGGTGATAGACTTTTAAATTGTGCTAACACTCTTTAATAGTAATAATCATAACTTAACGCATACGTGATATGTACTATATCGGATTATAATTAAATGGGTTAACAATAGTAACATACACCATTATTTTCATAAAATAACCTTAACAAACTTATCTTTTAATATAAACCATAAAAAATATTAAAATAGATAATGTAAGGAATCCAAATTAAGATGTGAAAGATTTTCTTTTGCAAGTTTATATAAATTTGTTTTATACATTTTATCATGATAATTTTACACAAAAAATGGTGAATATCTACATTAAAATTAGTGAACTAAGTGACTTTCTAATTCCGCATTTTGAAAAAACTTAATCTAGTTAAAGTTCTAAATAATGGCATATATTGGACACATCACTAAGATCATTTGTCATTAAATAACTTTATACTTAATATGTATCTTGCATATTAATCTATTATTCATTAAGCAAGCCTCAATCAACTTTTTTATTAACATAAAAGTATAAATAATAAGTAAAAATAAATTATGCTACTACTCACATTCAACATTTAATTTGATACTATTTTTTTTTTCTCCTCAACTCTAAAATGGTGCAAACTTCCTACAATAGTATGTAATTATGATGGTGATAATGATGATTATCATCCACTAAGACCAAAAACGGTATATAAGAAGGTAAAAAGATATTACTAAAAGTTATTTTGAATTTTATAGTTAATATGCCCAAAAAGTATTAAAAGAAGTGTTTCAAGATCATCATAATTTTGGTTAGTTAAACAATCAAGAAGGTTGGTATTGTCACAAATATTTTGAAATTTAATTCCAATATGAGTATAAACTGGATGATCTATGAGAGTTTTTTAATTTTCAACCATATTACTAGTGTTGCAAAGGCAATAGACTTTGAAATTGTGCCAACACTTTCTTAGTAATAATTGTAGCTTAACACATACATGATATTTACTATATCTGATTATAATTAAATGGGTTAATTATAGTAACATACACATCATTATTTTTATAAAATAACCTTAAAAAACTTATCTTTTAATATAAACCATAAAAACTATTAAAATAGATAATGTAAGGAATCCAAGATTAAGATGTGAAATATTTGCTTTAGCAAGTTTATATAATTTTTCTTATAAAGTTTATCATGATAATTTTTACACAAAAATGGTGAATATCTACATTAAAATTAGTGAACTAAGTGACTTTCTAATTCCTCATTTTGAAAAAACTTAATCTAGTTAAAGTTTTAAATTCTAGATCCACTGAATACTTCCAAATTTAATGAAATATGTGTTAAAGGATGATTCTTCTAATATGTTAACAAAAATTTTGCCAACTGATAAGCAAGATATTTGCAGAACCTTGGTTGGCATGTTGCAAAGATGATAAAAGGAGGTTTGGGAAATCATCAACAAAGAGATAGAAATTTGTATTTGGACTCAAGTGAGAGATTGTTGAGTGTCAAACCAAATAAATAAAATAAATGTATAATGTAGTATTATGACTTCTTGAAACTTCTCAAAGTGTTTACAGTAGTGGTTTTGGGTTTGTGGTTTTGGACTCGTGTTTTTCATAGCACATTATATTGTGCCAATAATATTTTTATAGATTATTTGGTGAGAGACTATTTATATGTAATATGTATTAGGCATTATGCTTGGGGTTGATAAGGCAAGACTATTGGAGTGAGTGAAAGCCCAAATAGTTCTAAGTTTTTATTTAATAGGAAAGTAACGTATCTCTTTCCCCTTTTCCTAGTAAATCTTTCAACCTAAATCTATTGCTTATTTTGGTTCTATGATTTTTCTTTCATGTTGGTATGCAGATCTAGGATTTGAATTAACAAGCATATAGGGCATTATTCAATAGATTTGATATTTTTGTTGATAAATAATTTTTACCATTCTTATTTTTATGGGTAGATTTCTCAATGATTATTATAATGATATAACAGTAAAAATGGTAAAAATAATGAAAATGGGGAAATACAATTTGCCATTTTGATCCACTCATCCCTTGTGGCAGGGATAGCAAATTTTCTTCTATGACGTATTTGTTTAATCTTCAAGAAATAGGTTGGTTGGTTTGACCTTTTTTCTTTAATGCACAATGCACAATCCATTACCACCATGTTTTATGGGGTTACCAACCAACGTTAATGGTTAGTTGTTAATATCACCCTCTTCTAAAAAGTTAATTGACAGAAATACAAAAAATAGCATTGACAAGGTATCAACGTCGTCGTGCTTAAGCACTCAAAAGAAATAACAATTATTACTCTAAAAAATAAATGAATATAATAATTATTATTATTATACCACAGATCATGAATTGCTACAAACCATGAATTTCACTGAGAATATTGCCACAGTCACGTATCTTGGTGGAACTTAATTTCAAAGGATGGATTTATAGTCCATGTTGTGTTGTCAAGTGAGAATTTTTCCATTGATGTCCACTCAAAGACATCGAAATCATCAATACCTTTCCTTATGCCTGAAATCATGAATAGGGCATTCCTTTTCCAAAGCATACCATCCCACTTCCTTTGTTTAT
This sequence comes from Pinus tabuliformis, assembly GCA_031772625.1. NCBI lineage: Eukaryota > Viridiplantae > Streptophyta > Pinopsida > Pinales > Pinaceae > Pinus > Pinus tabuliformis. The sequence continues at coordinate 1,982,216,207 of CM062816.1, read as the reverse complement.
CCAAGAGTTTCCCCTAATCGAAGTCAGCCCTAAATTCATCACTGGCATCGGTTCACTTTCCCATCATAAATGAGAATGCGTAAATGAATTCATAAGAACTTACACTTCCCCTAGGCTAATTTTGATTGAGTCAATTTTCTATGGTCCTTCAATTGTTGTCATTGTTGAGGTGCATCCTCTTATTTTCTGGATGTTAAAGGGATCCTTGTATCACATCCTTGTTCTAGCCTCCTTGATGTCAAGTGTGGGTTTTTTCATCTTATAAGTATATTTCCTACCTCTTATCGGTTGAAGGGATTCCGTCATTTCCTTTCTCGCAATGGATTTTTCCCTATCGACCATGAAACATTTTTCTCTATAAGTTCATCAAGAAGCTTAGAACCACAATGTATGATTTCCCCATCGAAGGTCTATTTCACATTTGGTAGTACTTTGCATCATTGAGTGTTGATTGGTTCCTTCTGGTGTTTGACTCTATCACATCTATTCAAATAAAGGAGTATACTATTTGCTTGGTACCCATTTTTCTCATTGATAGGCTACCTTGCATCTAGTATATATTACCATCAATGATTTCTAACTAGATAGATTCTCACATATTCAATATCAACTCATTATACCATCACATAGATTTATACTTGAGGTTGGTTTTGTTAAAAACTCTAGGTTTCAATGTTTTGGGCATGTATAACACCCATTTAGTCGATCATGAGCATATGTGTGTGAGTCCTTCCATTAAGGGCCTTCTTTGTCCCATATTTATACCCCTTCTAAGTGATATTACTTCAATTCAGTCCAAGATATGTAATGATATATCATTACCTACCCCTATCATGTTTTTTCATGATCCCATTTTATTTGAAATGGCCCTTTATCATTATTATTCACAATCCCATTTTTAATTTTATTTGATACTCATACAAGCATGGGTATGTCCAAATTGTGGAAAAATGAATGGTTATTAGTAGACATATCAAATATTACATACCATGATGCATAAGTAACAAAACAATGATAAGGATCAAAGAGAACTTAATCATTTTGAACTTTTTGGCTATTTTTATTAAACAATTAACATATTATTCTTCAACAGAAATCATTTGTTGATTGTTTAACAAGTTATATCAAAGCTAATTTCTTGTTGGACACTCAGTTTGTATAGGATTTATTTACACGAAGTTGATATGGAGTCACTCATAAGTATTGAAAAACTTACTAGGATGAATTTCAGAATATGGAGGCATTAACATTTGGTGATCGTGGAAGACAACCATATAGAAGGAAATCAAGGTGTTCCATTTCTAGAGGAAGATCAAAGTCTATGTAGGGGAGAATAAAATGCTACCATTATAGAAAACCTAGCCATATCAAGAAACATTGCAAGATATTAAAAGGAAAACAAAAGGAGCAAAAGTAAACCATCAACAACAACAATGAAGAAACTATTGTTGTTGCATCAGATGGGGAGGTATTAATTATTGTTTCTTATAAAGATGCATGTCTCTATACTTTTTGTCATAATAGTGATTGGGCTTTAGATTTTGGAGCCCCATACCATGTTATACTAACTAGAGAAAATTGTATTTCTTATTAATCTAGATTTATGGGAATGGTTCGCTTAGGTAATAAAAGTATTTGTAATATTGGAGGAGTAGGAGATGTACTAATAATGACAAAAGATGGTTTTAGTTTATTGCTGAAATGGGTCAGGTATGTACAATATTTTGGGATGAATTTGATTTTAGGTTGGAAGTTAGATGATGAAGGCTACCTTACCGTGTTTGGTAAAGGAGGTTGGAAAATTGTGAAGGGGTCACTAGTTATTGCAAAGAGGTAGAAAATTGGCACTCTCTACATATTAAAGTCAAAACTATAAAATTTTGATATTGTTGTTGTTAAGGAGTTTGTAACATATTTATGGCACAAAAGGATTGGCCACATGACCGAAAGAGTCCTAAAAATCCTTGTTGAGCAAAAACTTTTGCCTAGGATAAAAGGTACATAATTTAAATTTTGTGAAAATTGTGTTATGGGTAGACAAAAAGGGTATCATTTATGAGAGATGATCCTAAAATAGATACACAAATATTAGATCTAGTACATTTTGATGTTTGTGGCCCAATCAATATAATTTCACTAGGAGGAGCTACTTATTTTGTTACTTTTATTGATGATGCTTCAAAAAAAGTGTGGGCATTCCCTATTAAAAGCAAGGATCGATTTTTAGACATTTTTCGTAAATTTCATGTGGATATTGAAAGGGAAACTAATAAATTATTGAGATGTATTGGAACAAATAATGGTGGGGAATATTACTCCAATGCATTTGAAGAATATTGTCACATGCATGGCATAAAACATTTACAAATAGTTCCTCACACTCTACAACAAAATGGAATAGCTGAGAGAATGAATGGGACAATAATGGAGAAGGTGAGAAGTATGCTTTCAAAGTCTGGTTTGCCCAAATAGTTTTGGGCAAATGTTGTCCAAACAGCGTGCTACTTAATAAATCGGTCTCCCAAAACTTCATTGGATGGTGGCATTCCTTAAAATGGTATGGAATGGTAAATATTTGGGTTATGCTCATTTGGAAAATTTTGGTTGTGAAGCATGTGTGCATATTCCTAAAGAACAGAGGTCCAAGTTAAATGAAAAATCATTAAAATGCATTTTCTTAGGATATGTTGATAATGAGTTAGGTTATATGGGATCCATTTAAAAAGAGAGTTATTAGAAGGAGGGATGTTATTTTTAATGAAGAAAAAATGTTTAAAACTAATGACAAAGATGTGGAGTTGAAAAGATTTGTTGAAATTCCAAAACAACAGGAAAATCAACCACCATTATAAGAAGACAAACCAAGAGATAATGAGCACCCATTGCAACAAAATGAAAGTGAGGAACAATAAGGAGAAGCACATGAAGAACAACAAGATTAACAATCATTAGCATAAATTCCACCATAAAATTCATCAATTCCACAGGTCTACCTGGCCACATAGGCCTTTGCAAAGGTATTCCCCCTTAGAATACATTTTATGGATCGATGAAAGTGAACCTACTTGTTTTCAAGAAGCAAGTGAAGGATAAAATAACATCAAATGTCAAAAAGCTATGCAAGAAGAGTTAAAATCATTGCATGATAATAAGACATGGGATTTAGTTGAAAGGCCAAAAGGAAGAAAGGTTTTAAAGAACAAGTGGGTGTATCATATAAAATATGAAGGCGGGGAAAATTAGTAAAGATTTAAAGCAAGGCTAGTGGTGAAAGGTTTTGGGTAAGAATAAGGTATTGATTTTATACAAATTTTCTCTAGTTGTTAAAATGTCATCAATAGGAGTAGTGCTTGGTCTTGTAGCTACTCTAGATTTAGAATTGGAGCAATTAGATGTTAGGACAACCTTCCTATATGGTGATTTAGAAGAATAGATATATATGGAGTAGCTACAAGGATTCATTGTAAAAATTAAAGAAAACTTGGTCTGCATCTTGAAGAAGAGTCTATATGGGCTGAAATAAGGGCCTCACCAATGGCATAAGAAATTTTACTCTTTTATGCATGATCATAATTTTGAAAGGCTAAATGCAGATCATTGTGTATACATTAAAAGAGATGAAAGATGCAATTCCATTATCTTATTAGCCCGTGCCAAGGCAAGGCTATAACAATTGATTTGTCTGTTGACCACTAATAGTTTAGACCATGACAACTTCTAATGTTTAACTTTGTAAATCATTAAAGTATTTTTTATTTTAATAATTAAAAAAAAAAAAAACAATTTATTACTATTTTATTGGCTTAAAAGTTTGTCTTATTTCAGCTCTTTTGACATGTGTCCCATGTCACCCATGAAATTTGGTTACCCTAAGAATTCGTCAATTTTCATGGGGATCATGATTGGCGTGTTGTAATCAAAATAAAACTAAAACTAAAACTATATTTAAGTAAATTATAATCAATTTTCTTCAATTTATTAACAAAAAATCAAGAGAAACTCTTCAAGATAATATATTTAAATATTTCCTATAACCCTCTCTCCAAACAAATTTATGATAATTTATAAAATTTCAAAATAAAATAATAATGTGATATTTTCCTATATAATGTATGGTTGTTATACATTAATTTATTTTAATTTAGTTAACATTTAAATTTATTAAAACATTTATATAAAGCTTTTATTTTTACTTAATAAGAAAATAAATAAATAATTTTATACTATATTAATTTTTTTATAATAAAATGATTAAAATATATATGTAATTTTATACTATAATAATTTTTTTATAATAAAATGATTAAAATATATGATGATGATGATGATGATGGTTAACGTCCGCTGAGACCAAACATTGGTCTATTGGACCTAAAGAAACAAATTATTTATTTTGATTTAAGATTTTATTCCTATGCTCAAAAAGCTTGGAGAGAAGTCTCCCGAGCTCACTATAATTTTGACAATGTAAAAGGCTAGGAAGGTCAGTATTGTAACAAAGATTGTGAAACTGAGATCTAATGTGGTTGTATGTGGGGCACTCTAAGAGGAAGTGGTTTTCATCCTCGATGTTCCTACTCTCACATATATGGCAGATCCTTTCCATCCATGGTGTTTTAGGAACTGCCCAACGACCTGTTTCACTATAGAGCTCATGAGAATTCGTCTAATCTTTGCTATACTAATTTTCTTCTTTGAGCTAGTTAAATTAGAGAGATACTTTTGATCTGCTAGGGTGGGGTTGATGACCTTCATATAATAACTTAATTTTCTTTTAGCCGCTAAATCTTTCTCTTTTTTCTTTGAACTTAGAAGTAACAATATCTTTAATGTTATTTATGTTTTTCAATGCATCATTCTCGTTGATCTCCCAATAGTTTAACCAGGCCCTTGTGTCTTTATGCCACCCCCGATTGAGCCTTAGGTGGTTTTGGCAAGAATTTAAAGCTAGCTTAAGAAGTCTATGATCGTCTATGTTATTGAGTTTGTGCTTGTACAGCAGAAACCAAATCATAGCTAGGCTCTCAATAGGGGAAAGACCTGCTTCTATAAGGAGAATAGGATAGGGTGTATTACTTTTAATTTTCAGGTTATAAGTTATTAAACGTTTCTGGATTTGATCAATCTTTCTCCATGATTCTCTGGAGATGCTGCAACCCCAAACCTCACAGCCATATAATATAATAGGAGTGACTAAAGTTTCAAAGAGGAACTTCTTTTTATCCCACATTACGAGGTTTGTTGTTTTACAATTATTTTCAAGACCAAAATAAGCTTTCCACCCCCCATTAATCCTTTTCTCAATGCTATGGTTCCAGTTGAGCTTGTGATGAATATCAATTCCTAGGTACTTGTCAGAATACACTTCCTCCAAGTTATTATTGTCATACATAAAATTAGCATAAATGTCCTTCTTGGATTTGATAATCATAACTTTTGTTTTGTCAGTGTTAACAGTCATACCCATGGTAGAGCAGAAATCCTTAAGAAGCTTGAGTTGCTTATCAAGATCAGATGGGCACCTTGCGAAAAGAACAATATCGTCAACATAGAGAAGAAGGATGACGACTATCCCAACTAAGATTGTGCCATCACATCCTACTTCCTCTAAATAGCCTTCGATCTTATCGATGTAAATGCCAAATAAGGTAGGGGAGAGGGGGCAACCTTGTTTAACTCCGATGTTACGCTTAATATCTTTCGACCACCTCTCATTGCTTTTTAGCTTGGCAATTACATTCTCGTATAACCTTATAGCGGCAACTCTCAACTCGAGAGGAACCTTTAGCTTATATTAAATATTAGCAATTCAAATTTGAAATAAATTTAAATTAGTTTGATATTTTTAATTTTTTATATAAAAATATTTTTTTAATAATAACTTAATGTCAAAATATTTCATATGAATTATCTAATTAATCTAAATTTAAATTGGTTTGAAGTTTTTAATTTTATTTTTCGTGTATATTTATATTTAAATTTACTTTTTATTTATTTAATCTAAATTTAAATTGGCTTAAAGTTTTTAGTTTTACTTTTCGTGTATATTTGTATTTAAATTAATTTAATTTTTAAAATATTTTTATATATATTTAGATTTACTATTTTATTTTTTAATATAATATTGTATTATGTAATGTGAGAGCATTTTCTTTTTATAATAAATTTCAAATAATACTTAAAATGAAGATTTATTAAATCTTAAAAAAAATATGATTATTTAACTAGTTCAAAAAAGGAAAATTAATATAGCCAAGATTAGAACGAACTCTCATAAGCTTCATAGTGAAACCAGTTGTTGGGCAGTTCCTAAAACACCATGGATGGAAAGGTTTTGCCATCTCCGTGAGAATACGAACATCGAGGATGAAAATCACTTCCTCTTAGAGTGCACTGGGTACAACCACATTAGATCTCAGTTTCAAAATCTTTATTGCAATACTGACCTTCCTAGCCTTTTACGTTGTCAAAATTACGGTGAGCTCGGGAGGCTTCTCTCCAAGTTTTTTTAGCATAGGAATAAAATCTTAAATCAAACTAAATAATTCATTTCTTTAAGTCTGATAGACCAAAGTTTGGTCTCAGTGGACATTAACCACCACCCTCATCATCATCATAATTGTAACAACACCATTTAGTGAAAATACAAATTTAATATTATAACAATTTTATGGCAAAACCTTTCATAATAGTCCTCAAAGCAAGAAGATTTAGTTGGATCTTAGCGATTGGCATATGTCATTAAAATGAAATATTTTTTTTATTAGTCCTTGCCAAGGTAGGACTCTAGCAACCACTACTAGTTTAACATTGACCAATACAAGTTATAATGTTTAACTTTGATAATAAAATATATATATTTCAATATTGTTGCAAAAATTATTTCTGAAACGTTTAATTGGACCATAAATGAAAGGCTTATTGTAGCCTTTACGCCATGTGGATAATTGTCTCATATTTTTCTGCCATAATTATTGGATGTGGTTGCAATATTTATGTGATGAATCTTATATATTTCTGGAATGCTTTTTCATTATTAAGCTTCATAGAAAAACCAACCAAGATAAGAAAATGTAGAATCTGATTGGATAGTAAAAATATTTTGAAATTTAAGAAATGAGACAAAAAAGAATTAAGTTAATTGTTTATTTCCATAAAATTGGTCTAGTAAGTTGTTATTTACTGGATTCATTGAACATGGATATATCATATAAAAATTGTCGAAGCCCCATTAAAATTAATAAGATTTTTTAATTAAAGAACAAAACATTAACTTTAAATGATAATATTTTTTATAAATACATGGTTGTCAATATATGTTGGTATGGTTAGAAATGAAAATAAATGTGGCTTAAAAAAATAATTTTAATAAATTTTATAGTGAAATAAAAATTTGAAAATAAAATAAAATAATTATTTGAAAATAAATTTTATAAAAGATAAAATGAATAAAATAGAAAATAAAAAAATAAACTAAAATGATATATTTATAATAAAATCAAACTATATAAATTATATAGTAAAATTATTATATTTAAAAATGTATTGAAATTTGATTTCATATATTTTTTTTTATATATATACATAACTTTTAATTTAGTATTCATTTTATACTTAACAATACAATCTCAATAGAGGTTTCAGTCGAGCTTTTCAATAGGGTCCCATAATGTCAGTTTTTGCTTGGTTCCTCGGGTATCACCGCCAATCACCTAATAGCTCATGGCGGAACAGCACCTATGGAACAGTAGCAAATATTGAAATATTTTTTAAATAAAATTTTATATCAAAATCTCAAAAGAAACATTTATTAATAGAATTTATGGTTCAAACAATTAGTTTATATTAAATTATTTTTAATATTAAAATTTATAATAAAAATTAAAGTTGAAATGTATTTTTTATTTAAAAAATAACATCAAACATTGATTTTTAAAATTTAGTTTTGATACAATGAAATTTTTAAAATTATTAATAATTTTTAAAACTATTTATAACTTTTAAATTATTATATCTTATTAGGTTAATTTCTAATTCTATAAAATTATTGATAATAAAGGTTTTTTTTTTTTATTTCTAGCTTTTAATCTATCTTAATCTATCATTTTAATTTCTAATTTTATAAAGCCATTGACAACATTATTCATACCTATAATGTTAACTTCTAATTTAGGCTAATTCGGCATTGTTTAAAAATAAATAAATAAACTAAAAAGCACCTTGCTATATATGAGTGAACAAAACAAAATTATGTTGTAGATTGAAATAAATATTTGAAAACCCCATTCCCTTATATTTTTGTAAACTTATGCACGGCAACAAGTGGTGTATGAAGTCCATTTAATGAAATCAATGGAATACCAAACCAAAAATGTATATAAATTGGTAACCAATCCAATACAATATGTTCAAACAAAATATTATTGGGAGATGAATTGAGTATATGTGTTACATAAGGTATTTAACTTACACTATCAAGGTAACAAATCCAATCCAATATGGTCAAACAAATCTAATATGTTCAAAGAAAATAGTATTGGGAGATGAATTGAATATATTTATTACATAAGATATTTAACTTGGACTCTCTAAGTAACCAATCCAATCCAATATATTCAAACAAAAATATTATTGGGGAACGAATTGAATATAATTGTTACATAAGATATTAAAGTTAGAACGTCAAATTGTGAATAACTTGTAAAGTTATCAATTAACAAGAGAATATATTATCCGTAAAACAACAGTGTTTATGTCATTGTTAATAATGGTCATTGTTAATATGATATAATATTATTAGCAAATATGATCTACTAATATCATTAGCAATCCAAGCTCCTAGATCACAAAACTTTATGTTGCTTTTAGCAGTTGGATCATTATTGGATTGTATAATAGTGTCATTTGAAAGGAACTTCATATATATTATTTTATTTTATTCAAAATATTATATATCAACACTTGTATATCTTCTTATATTAAAAGTATCAATCCAAGCTCTTAGATCACAAAACTTTATGTTGTTTTTAGGAGCTGCATCATTACTGTATTGTATAATAATGTCATTTGAAAGGAACTCCATATATATTATTATATTTTTTTCAAAATATTATATATCAATATGGTAAACTTGCATATCTTCTTACATAAAAATATAAAAATAATACATATTTATATAAAAATATTTAAATCTAACTATCTAAAATTTATTGCCATCTTATTCACATTAATAGCATCATTTCTTTATTATCCCTGTTATCCTCATTCAGCTTTGATAAAGCATTAATGGCATATTTTGAAATAATAAATATGAAATGTCATTTCATATACTTTTCGTGAACAAATCATAAAAGTTTATTAAAAAAATCTATAAAATATTTGGCATTGCCAAAGTTATCTAAAATAGTGAACTATATTTAATGTATTATAGAACACATGTTTATGATGTCCTCTCTAATGATATTTTAACATTGTAAGTAATGATTGTTTCCATTGCAAGGGAAATATTGAATTGTATCTAATGTATTATATGACACATCTTTATGATGTATTTTCTAATGATATTTTAACATTGTAAGTAATGATTGTTTCCATTTCCACCTCGAATTAGATGATATGAATCCAGGTATAATAGGTCATTTGAGTCAGTGTAACAAGTATTGGATACATTTCCACAACATGTAACATTTGTAGAGCTTGATCATTAATGGGCATGTATTAGTGTCACAGATCATGTATTGAGACATGGAGGTGTTTCCACCACCACCATGAATATAAGTGACCTTTGTCAGTTCTTACTCAAGATTGCATGGAGAAAAACCATAAACGATGGAAACGCAAATGATTTTCTATTTCCTTTTCTTTCTTGTGTGTAGATTGAATTTTAAATTTTAGTTTTAGTCAGCGTAATTTTAACAAAATGGCAGGAGAGATTTTTAGTTAGCATATTGTTAACAAAATGGCAGAATGGCATGAAAGGGTGGTGGAACGAGTAAGAAACTCAATATAGTGATGATAGATACATCAACCATAGATGTAATCATGATAATAAAAAGTTTTGAATCTCATATTTTGTTACACAAGTGTTTATCAATGGTGTACTCTCCAATTTGTGCAACAACAACCCTTCCAATATTCACTACATGGAGTGAGTAGATTATTCCCTTGATGGTGACATGATTTTTTTTGTTCGAAGTTTGCGTGCAAGGATATTGAAGACTGGGTTGTCAGGCAACAAAAATAGTATCATATTTGACAATTTTTGTTTCACATTTGCTTTTTTATTTATATATATAGTTAATAGGCATGGATTGCGTTACATCCAACATCATTTGTTATTATATGTTGATTGTTGAGAAAGATAAGGTAATGATTAACAAGTTAAAAGAAGAATTAAACAAGGTCTTTGCAATGAAGAATTTAGGACTAGCAAGAGAGATTTTGGGGATGCAAATTATACATGATAGAAAAAGGATGAAATTATGGTTGTCACAACAATAATACCTTGGAAAAGTACTGGAAAAAAAATTCACAATAGTTGATGCAAAATCTCTAGGTACACTTCTCATTTCAAATTAACATCTAATTTAACAATGACCCACTACTATTGAAGAAAAAGAAGAAGTGTTCAAGATTCCATATGCTTCTACAGTAGGAAGTCTTATGTATGTTATGGTATGCACCCACCCTAACATTACACATTCAATGGGAGTACTAAGTAGGTTTCTTGCAAACCTGTGGAAGGAACATTGGAGTGCAGTTAAGTGGGTTCTAAGATATATTAAAGGCTCAATTGATCATTGTTTGTGCTTTCAATATACTAATACCTTGTTGTAAGGATTTATAGATGTTGATTTCACAGGTGACGTGGATTTTAGAAGATCCCAAACAGATTACATCTATACTTTTGCAGGGGAAGTCTCATGGGTATCTAGACTCCAAAAGTTGGTGGCTCTTTCTATCACACAAGTTCAATATATGGCAACAACGGATGCATGCAAGGAAATGATTTGAATGAAGAGGTTCCTAGAAGAACTAGGCCTGCAGCAAGGAAAGTATGCATTGAATTGTGATAGCCAAAGTGCAATTCATCTTGCCAAAAATCTCACTTTTCATTATAAGACAAAGCATATTGATGTTATATATCACTCGATTCACCAAGAATTAGATGATGGGCTACTACAGTGGGAGAAAATACACAAAGGATAATTATTTAACAAAAATTTTGCCAACTGATAAGCAAGATATTTGCAGAACCTTAGTTGGCATGTTGCAAATATGATAAAAGGAGGCTTGGGAAAAGATCAACAAAGAGATAGAAATTTGTATTTGGACTCAAGTGAGAGATTGTTGAGTGCCAAACCAAATAAATAAAATAAATGTATAATGTAGTATTATGACTTCTTGAAACTTCTCAAAGTGTTTACAGTAGTGGTTTTGGGTTTGTGGTTTTGGACTCGTGTTTTTCATAGCACACTATATTGTGCCAATAATATTTTTATAGATTATTTGATGAGGGACTATTTATATGTAATATATATTAGACATTATGCTTGGGGTTGATAAGGCAAGACTATTCTAGTGAGTGAAAGCCCAAATAGTCCTAAGTTTTTATTTAATAGGAAAGTAACATATCTCTTTCCCCTTTTCCCAGTAAAGTTTTCAACCTAAATTTATTGCTATAATTTTTACTATTCTAAATTTGATATTTTTGTTGATAAATAATTTTTACCATTCTTAATTTTACGGGTAGATTTCTCAATGATTATTATAATGATGATAACGGTAAAAATGGTAAAAATAATGAAAATAGGGAAAATGCAATCCGTCATTTTGATCCACTCATCCCTTGTGGCAGGGATAGCAAATTTTCTTCTGTGACGTATTTTGTTTAATCTTCAAGAAATAGGTTGGTTGGTTTGACCTTGCATAATGCACAATCCATTACCACCATGTTTTATGGGGTTACCAACCAATGTTAAGGGTTAGTGGTTAACATCACCCTCTTCTAAAAAACTAATTGATAGAAATACAAAAAATGGCATTGACAAGGTAAGCACTCAAAAGAAATAAGAATTATTACTCTAAAAAATAAATGAATATAATAATAATAATAATAAATTATTTCTTTAATAATAATAATAATTATTGTATTTTGATTGAAGGTTTTTTTTAAGGTTGATTTGCATATCATTGTTATTTGAGAATATTTACATGCTATCTAAGTTTAGTTGTTTAAAGAATTATTCATCAAACGATGGAATCTACTTTGCCTTTAATTTCAAAAAAAAATCAAATTTCAAATTTTTACAACCACATTTATAAAGATAAACATGTATGATATCTAAACTCACAATATAGTTGGCATTTAGTCAGAATTTATTTTTTCGCAGAAAAAGTTTTTTTGAAAATTCAATATTTTATAACCACACATATACAGATAAACAGGTATGATATCTAAACTCACAATATAATTGCTATTTAATTAGAATTTAATTTTTTTCAAGAAAAATAAATAAATAAATAAAATATTTGTTGACGTCTCTTACATTTAATGGGATGTGTCAAAAATAAAGATAAAAATAATATAAAACAAAGAAAATAGTAATAAAGTTAATTTTTTTATTGAAATTGGTTAATTAATTAAAAAAAACACACAATAATAATATATTCACAAAATAAATTATAAAATATATTTTTGTAAATTTTAAATCAAAAATTGAAAAATAAAAAAAATAATATTGTTAAATAACTTGAGAAACTCCCAATCAAATCAACATTAACCATCAAAGCAACTTGCAATGGGATAATGCCTTTGTTATATGAAGAGAAGGCAAAAGGTGATTACTTCAAAAAGAGAATAAAAAAGAGAACAAATTATTGAGAAAAAAAAAAAAAATTCCCAAGAAAAAATTTAAAAAATTAGCATCAAATGTAAATCAAGATTTCAAACGATTAGAGAATGACTATCGTAATAAGATTTCAAATCCGTGAAGCGAAATATGCACGAGGGATTTTTTTCTCAAGGATGAGTTGATCTCTTAGAGTAGAGTAGCCTCGTCAACTTCTATTAAAAAAATGAACCAAGAAAATTTCCATTTATGCTATCTGATATAATTGGGAAAATATTCAATATGTAATTAGGAAAATAGGTTTTTTTTTTTCTTTTTGAGATAATGGGTTTACCATTGGATTTTCTTAAAATTGTTATTTAATATTGTATGGTTAATAAAATTAATTAATTAAATAATTATTAAGGAATTTTAACTTAAAATTGTTATTTAATATGGTATAGTTAATAAAATTAATTAATTAAATAATTATTAAGGAATTTTAATAATGGGATGATTTAAATGTGGTAGTTAATTAGTTTAAAACTTGAGGTTAAATTTAAGAAATTTGTTATTTGATCTAGTCAATTAAATTGAACTATTTCTACCTTATTTTAAGGGAATTAGTTATATTTTGGTGCTATATATTGATGGCCTTACTGATCAAAATCTATAATGAAATTTCTTGACAAACTATTAGATTTTGTGTTTCTTCTGTATGATGAGTTATGCTCACTTGTGTTTAAGTGTTTGGAATGATGTCTTTGGATGACACCTTAATTGGTTGATTTAAAAGTCGTAGTTAATTAGTCTAAAATTTGAGGTAAAATTTAAGGAATTTGTTATTTGACCTAGTCAATCAAATTGAACCATTTCTTCCTTACTTTAAGGGAATTAGTTACACTTTGGTGCTATATATTGATGACCTTACACATCAAAATCTATAATGAAATTTTTTGACAAGCTATTAGATTTAGTGTTTCTTTTGTATGATGAGTTATGCTCACTTGTGCTTAAGTGTTGGAATAATGTCTTTGGATGACACCTCCTCTTGGCATGTATAGCTCCTTGATAAATCTAATTCTCTATTTCTCCAACATGGAATCAAAGCTACTGGTTTGAGACCCAGCCTAATGCCTACAAGTCCTTCAAAGGTTGTCAATTGCATGTAGTCTTGATGAGTTGGAGTTGTTGTTTGGAAAATTAACTTATGGTTTCAACTTATAAACTAATTAGTGTTTAGAGAAAAACACTATAATTTTAAATGGTCACAATTATGTTGAATGTGTATAAGATATAAAAAATATTAACTAAATATTTTTTCTATTTTTATTTGTTTTATATAATATTTACATAGTTGACATTGAAATATATGATTTATGTTTCACATTAAAATGTTAATACATGCCCCCTTATATTCTGAGGTAGAGAACATATATCTACAGGATATACTCTCTCTCTCTCTCTCTCTCTCTCTCTCTCTATATATATATATATATATATAGAGAGAGAGAGAGAGAGAGAGATTATTTTTGTTATCAATATTTTTTGTGTGTGTAGAGTCAATTTTGGTTATCTTGGGTTGTTGGGTGGAATGCTTGTTATCTTCCTCACATGATTTCAATTCACCACTAGTGACATGATGAGGATTGACTTATTTTTGTTATTAAGATTTTTTAAGATGTTACATGTCAATTCATATTAAACATTAAAGGAATTACAAATCTCATTCATACTCTAAATTAGAAAGAACCTATTCATGGAACTCTCTCATTATCTCTCTCTGTATTTCATGTTAAAATCTTTTACTCAATATACATATTGAAATATGTGATTTATATTCCATACTAAAAAAAATAGTTATTAATATTTTTTAAATGTTATATATCAACTCCATATTAAGAATATGAAAAGTGAAAATATACTTTCTTTTTATTTAAATTATTTTATTTTTCTTTGTTGATATAAAATTATGTTATTTAATAAGAAATGAAATATTTTATTTATGGATGACACTAAACTATTTTTTTGTGGTTAAATTATTATTTTTTAAATATTATATATCAATTGAACATAAAAAGAATTATGCATCTTATAATATTAATTGAACAAATTGCATATTAAGTAAATTATTTTTCTTGCTTTCAACTACTTTATCTCTCTCTCTCTAAAGTTGATGTGAAATTAAGGTGGAAGTTGAAGTAATTTATTAATGGCCAGAATCGATTTTTTATTACTATTTTTAATTTGTTATGTAAGTATTATTTTATTATTTTAAAATGTAATGTTACATGACAACATCTCCCTCATATAGGGTTGTAGAGCGTCTCTCAACACAATAACAAAAAAACCATTTTAATGTGGACAATGTAGTCCATAGATAAATGTCTCAATGCACATGTTATGTAAAATATTTTAATGTCAACTACGTATATATTATATATTGTTTTAAAAAATTATGTATGTATCATATAAAGCAATTAAAAAAATATTTTTTATGGTTAAAATGTTTGAAGGAGTCTCGTTATTTTAAATTTTTTCCTTTTTCTTTTTTTAACAAGAACCAAGGATAATTTTGTATTAAAGATGGCGTAAGAATAAAACTCAGATGTAAGACATGGAAAAATTATTTAGTGAGACTCTTTCTCAGAGCTACTATATATGTCTTCACCCAGTCTCTACTTTCTGAGTACATCATATTTAGACATTTTGTGCAATTGGTCTCTTTATACCGCTTACAGAAGCACCAAAAAACATCAAACAAAAAGAAAAAATTATAGTGAATCTAGGAGATTATTTCTAGTTACGTGATGGGTGATCCTTAGAGGTAAAATTGACTTCAAATTTTGCCTTCACTTCAATCTTTAGTTTGTATATGTAGAGTTGACAAACTTGCATTTCTTCTATATTGGTGGAGATTTCCTAATGGATTGTGTTGAGATGGGTGTCACTGGCATTGTCCCATGAGGCCATAACTTGTTGGGAAATGGATGATAGTTGAAGGAAATAAGTATAGAGAACACATATTTTGATTTTTGAGATTGTCTTAACCTTGTGGGTTTTGTTGTTGAGTTTCAGCAAGGACATTATCAAGATCATCTCTCTATCGGGAAATAAACCAGGGAACAACAATAAGATATTCAAATAGGCCATTTGGATTCCAGAGCCAAAATGTCCTAGGAGAGACACGACAACGATTGGCTGAGAGGGCAGAACCACTTAAGAGAATTGTCAGATGTGCAAAGGACCCAGATAGAAGTAGAGAAAACTACCTAGGGGAAGATAGGTTTTTAAATGGAGATCCAAAACATATCAGGAGGCAACAATAACCGCAATTAATAGCCTCAAAATGTAGGAGTACCTGGGGGCAAAGAGAAGAGACAGGTCAGCAGATGAGTGCAGAAAAGAAAATTCAAACGGATAGAGGTAGTGGATTACCTCTATAGCGACCGATCCAAGATGAATACCACAGATCATGAATTGCTACAAACCATGAATTTCACTGAGAATATTTCCACAGTCACGTATCTTGGTGGAACTTGATTTCAAAGGATGGATTTATAGTCCATATTGTGTTGTCAGGTGCGAATTTGTCCATTGATGTCCACTCAAAGACATTGAAATCATCAATACCTTTCCTTATGCTTGAAATCATGAATAGGGCATTTCTTTTCCGAAGCGTACCATCCCACTTCCTTTGTTTATCCAAGAGTTTCCCCTAATCGAAGTTGGCCCTAAATTCATCACTGGCATCGGTTCGCTTTCCCATCATAAATGAGAATGCGTAAATGAATTCATAAGAACTTACACTTCCCCTAGGCTAATTTTGATTGAGTCAATTTTCTATGGTCCTTCAGTTGTTGTCATTGTCGAGGTGCATCCTCTTATTTTCTGGATGTTAAAGGGATCCTTGTATCACATCCTTGTTCTAGCCTCCTTGACGTCAAGTGTGGGTTTTTTCATCTTATAAGTATATGTCCTACCTCTTATCGGTTGAAGGGATTCCGTCATTTCCTTTCTCGCAATGGATTTTTCCCTATCAACCATGAAACATTTTTTTCTACAAGTTCATCAAGAAGCTTAGAACCACAACGTATGATTTCCCCATCGAAGGTCTATTTCACATTTGGTATTACTTTGCATCATTGAGTGTTGATTGGTTCCTTCTGGTGTTTGACTCTATCACATCTATTCAAATAAAGGAGTATACTATTTGCTTGGTACCGATTTTTCTCATTGATAGGCTACCTTTCATCTAGTATATATTACCATCAATGATTTCTAACTAGATAGATTCTCACATATTCAATATCAACTCATTATACCATCACATAGATTTATACTTGAGTTTGGTTTTGTTAAAAACTCTAGGTTTCAATGTTTTGGGCATGTATAACACCCATTTAGTTGATCATGAGCATATGTGTGTGAGTCCTTCTATTAAGGGCCTTCTTTGTCCCATATTTATACCCCTTCTAAGTGATATTACTTCAATTCAGTCCAAGATATGTAATGATATATCATTACCTACCCCTATCATGTTTTTTCATGATCCCATTTTATTTGAAATGGCCCTTTATCATTATTATTCACGATCCCATTTTTAATTTTATTTGATACTCATACAAGCATGGGTATGTCCAAATTGTGGAAAAATGAATGGTTATTATTCACATCCATTGTTATGTTTGTAGGAATTTCCTCCTTATTTCTAGTGGATGACATCCTCTTCTAAAACTTTAAGATTCAGTTTACATATTTACGAAAAGTGATATATTTTACATGTGTGTTTCCCTCACACATCAAGGGGCATCTACTAACATGTTAGTTTCATCACTTTGTGATAGTTTGCATTAATTCCTAAAAGAATTATAAAGTGGTCTATGTAATAACTAATCCAAAATTTGTTTGGAACTTTTACGAATTATAATTATCATTAATTTTATTTCCTTGCATAAATTTCTCTCTAAAAGTGTGCAATCACATTCATACCAAGACAAAATTAGCACAACCTTTTGTGTAGTCAAAATTGACTACAATGTGTGTGTCTAACAAACAAATGGTAGACAAATTTAACTATGATCTTAGATAAGAGGTGAAATTGCAAATATCTCAAGATTCTTAAGTATTGATCATAAAAATCTTTAGACATTGTATAGGGAACCAAAACATTATCAAATGGAAACCGTCACATAGGGTTCACATCTTTGGATTCAGAAGTAGGTTTTAATTCTTGGATTTTCTAAGTGGGTAGCCATATTGTGTTGATATTTTGAAAAAGCAAGTGCCTTTAGAAATATTAACAGAGGAATGAATCCAAAAGAGTTGGAGATTGGAAACCACTTCTACATATGCATTAGGTAACATTCTTACCACAATCTAATAACATTTAATTAATCAAACATCTTTCTTCTCCCTTATCACCAAATTTATATATTTTGATTAATAATATTCATGTGCTTGTGTTTATGCTCTATTAAATTATTAATGAGTCTGGGGTATCTCCCTTTTCCAACTAAAAGCTAGGATTTATCATTTTAGAAGGAAGAAAACTTTTCTTTAGATGTTCATGTGTAGTATATATTGGAAAACCATTGTGATTCTTTTTTTTCCTTCTCCTCTTCTTACTCCTAGAACTTATATAACAACCATTTATAAACTTTTTGGGATTGGTTCCAAGTTCTTTGCTATCTCTCAAAACCCTAGTTTTAGTTTGAGATTTAATTGAATGTTTGTTTGCCTGGAAAGGGTTAGATCAAGCTATATTTTTTGTTTCTTCAATAATGAACCAGCCCATTAGTGGATTTCTATTTAAACTCTCAATACTAGAGTGTTTTGTACCAAGTTATGCTCTTATTCTTGAAAAAGGAAAGGCATTAAGATACCTTAGTTTCACTTGACATCAATTCTTTTAAATATTTTTGGTGAATTTAGAATTTTTTGTTTAATGATCTCGTGACTAAACATGTTTTCTAGCATTTTCAATGCAACACATAAACATATAAAGAATCAAGGACATGCCATAGTCACATGTCTCACTTTTTATCCTTGTAGTCCAATTGTATAAATATGGGCATTAGAATATAAAAACAAAAAATGGTATAATATTCATAACATCACATCTATGCACATTAATAGCCTTAGTATGCCAATGTAAGAAGTATGTG
This sequence comes from Pinus tabuliformis, assembly GCA_031772625.1. NCBI lineage: Eukaryota > Viridiplantae > Streptophyta > Pinopsida > Pinales > Pinaceae > Pinus > Pinus tabuliformis. Next base: position 1,982,197,210 of record CM062816.1, on the reverse strand, counting down.
GACATTACCTTAGTATGTCAATGTAAGAAGTATGTGGTCATTTGTACTGATTTCAATACTACAAAGGAAGATATTCACATTGATTTACAATGCAAAAAGAAAATTTCATAGAAAATCTCACAAAATTATCTCATCTTCTCCAAAATATTTAGATGGAGGGTAATTTAATTGTCAACCATAATAACAATTGGTAACCTTGAGGGGCTTGACCGAATTTGAACATATGACCTTTGTCCTCGTTGCCAACATGCTTTGGGTAGATGATTCAACTTATTGAACTAGGACCTTGGGAATTTCTTTTCTTCCAATGAACACTTCGTAAGATTTTCACCTCTTCCCTTTAAATAGAGAATTGTGTCATTTACCAACTTCCGGAATAACTAATAATCTTTAAAAACTCAACTAAATTTAAATTTTTAACCTATAATCTCCCTATATAAACATGTTTTGATAATTAGTTTAACCCATTTAAATAACCTTTAACATTGCAAAGATATACCTAAATAAATTTTAATAACATCTCATTATTTTAAAATATTTCAATAAAAATAATAAATTATACTACACTTATACTCTTTAGATATCAATGCAATTAAATAATTATAACTAAAATAAATAATCAAAGATATATCACACCATAACATCTTGGTGATAATTGCAAGGTCCCTTAACCAATTTTGTGTAGTTACAAAATCGCATCCAATAAGGTGTATGGAAATACACACATAATTTAAAATTGGTTTTCCCTGGTGCCTGAAGATGAAAAGTATTAAGGTCCCTCAAGTTCACTTAACATCATTTATTTTAGGTATTTTTTTATTTTTTTAAATGAGTGATCTGGATCCCATCGTTAACTGTCACTTTTTTACTTTTCAATGCAATGCGTTGTTGGAATCTTTGTACATAATGTTGTCATGGATGTTTTTTTTAGTTAAATTGTGTTTCTTTTAAATAATATTAATGATTAGTCGGTCTTCTAGTTAGCTTTTTTTTACCAAAATAATGTAGGAGGGGAAATACGTATTATAAAAAATTGAACTTAATGTGGTGATTATAAACAATCCTTTATTAACTAATTATATAAAAAAAATGGTTTTGTTGTTAGTTCATAATATTATGTTTTATGGAATTTTATTTGAATATTTTTATTTATGAAGTATTAGAGATTTAATGATTTTAGAAAGGAAATATATTATATGTGAAAGACAAGAAACTTTTATATACAAATGTTATAGTTGTAAATAACACTGGCCAAGATGGAGTTTGGATAAAACATAAAAAATTATGTTCTGGAAGAACTTATTAATGGTCATAATCATCAATATTACAAAGCATTCAAGTTTAAAGTATTATTCTAGTAATAGATTGATGTTATTTTCATTCTATAATCACTACACTTCTATGTGTATAACACGAAGTAAATGATCAATAGCAATTGACAGTACATAGGAAGGAAGAGCACACTTTAATCAATGATTCTTACACTGTTTTTAATAAGATTAAAGAGTGTCTTTAATTACCACCGTCACCTCTACAATAAAAGGTTCAATTGATCAACTAAAGGTAATTTAGAAAAATAATCCAAAATAAAATACAAAAATCCAATAGTATTATGTTTAACATTGGAAAAATTATAAATATATAGTCAACGGCTGAATTAATATGCAGTTAGTAGACATATCAAATATTACATACCATGATGCATAAGTAACAAAACAATGATAAGGGGCCGCTCTGCTCCTCTACGCCTATCAACTGCTCAGCCCTCGGGCTGCTTGGTGGGCTCCGTAGGCCCCGTGTGGGCTTTTCCCTGCGAGGTGCTCCCCTGCGCGGTGTCTCCCTATGCGGTTCTCTGTCCTGAATTTGTTGGGACTCCCTTCACTCTGTGCGTAGCTCCTGATATGGCTTGTGGGGTTTGATCCACTTACTATGGATCCGCCCCCCCATTCCGATGTTGAAGCCTTCCTTAAGCTTCTGGAATCCCTGCCGAAGAAGAAAGCTTCAGAATCTGCGAAGTTTGTGAAACTTTTGGACGATATCCCAGAGATCTCGCTTCCCCCTGAGGGTCCGATGAAGGTCGCCCTTTCCCTGGCTGAGAGAGCTCTGGTAGGTCAGTTTACGGGCCTCTGGCCCTCCCCCAAATCCACGGAGAGCTGGATTGCTAGAAACTGGGCTCCGTTGATTAAGAATGGAGTCACTTCGTATTTCTTAGGGAAGGGATTCTTCATGTTTGAATTTACTGATAAAGAGGATAAGGATCTGATATTTCGAAACAGCCCCTACTTCATGGGCCCTCAAGGGTTGTATCTCAACAAGTGGATGCCTGATTTTGATCCTTCAGTTGACGTTCCCACAGCCATTCCTGTATGGGTTAGGCTGCCCAATCTGCCTGTGCATTGCTGGAATTGGGATTCCCTAAAGCATATCGGTAACACCTTGGCCAAATTCATCGACCGAGCAAATAACAAGGATCAATTTGACTATGCAAAAATCTGCGTTGAAGTTGACCTGGAAGTTGGCTTGCCTGAGATCAAGGTTGGAAGCTGGTCTCATGTTCAGAAGCTGGATTATGAGCAGCTCCCGTTCAAGTGCAGGAAATGCCAGGTTTATGGCCACTTCGCTCGGAACTGTCCAAAGAATACTGAAATGGAGAAAGGCAAGGATGAAGGTTGGACCCAGGTCAAAAGACCCAAAAATTCCCACAAAGCCAATCGAACAGGAAATACAAAAGGCAATGGTTCTCAGGTTGCCCCTAGAAATCAAACCCCTAGCATGGAAGAGCAAGGAAACAAATACACTCTGTTAAGCCCAGCTTTGGAAGGTTCCCTAGAACCAGAGACACAGAAAGAAGAATCGATCCCCAAGGAGTCCCTCAAGGAACCAATACAGGTGGAAAGCAATGAAGACAGACCAAAAGAGCCTCTCATTGAAGAGACAGAGGAGGTGCAAAGCTCAGAGGAATCAGAAGAAGAAGGCGAAATAGGAGCTTTGCAAACCTCGGCCAGAAGATCATTGAGAGGTCGAAAATCTGCGCGGGTAAAAAGAGAACAAGAGAACTACAAAGACAAGCTCTAGGGAAGTCAACCAACCCTTGAGAAGCTTTTGGAAAATACTCCGAAGAAGAACAGAAACCAGCCCCAGAGATATAAGGGAGCTCACCACTCAAAATGCAAGTGATGAAGATTGTCTCCTGGAATTGCAGGGGATTGGGGAGTAGAACAAAAGAAGAAGCTATAAGAAGCCTGATAAGAACAGAATCTCCCGACATTCTCCTCATCCAGGAGACTAAAATGGAGGATTATGCCTTCCTCCAGATCGGCAAGAAGTTGTGGAAGCAAAGCGAAGGACAAGCAGTCTTAGCTCGAGGTGCTTCTGGTGGACTGGGCACTATTTGGAATGCAAACAAATTTACAAAGATCAAAGAAGTTAAAAATACCCATTGGCTGTTCTCAAAAATCCAACACGCAGAAACAGATACGATACTCTCTCTATTCAATGTGTATGCTCCCGTTAGCTCAGCAGAGAAAAAGCTCTGTTGGGACTCCATAAGGAATCTGGCAGATATTGAAGACTTAGCTAATATTATTATAGCAGGGGATCTTAACCTAACATTATCGTTGACTGAAAAACGTGGAGGAAGCATCGTCAGGGATCCGGCGCGGGAATGGGTTGAGGATTTGCTTCTCGACTGGGATATGATCGACATCAAGCCTTCGGCTGGGAAGTACACATGGACAAACAAAAGAATTGGTCCAGGTCACATCGTTGCAAGATTAGATCGATTTCTCGTTCAAAGCTATTTTCTTCTTCTTGGTCTAGAATCTAGAATGCATATTCTTCCTTGCAGTGTTTTCGATCATCGTCCCATTAAACTCGAGCTGCTGGCTCATTCGGATCAAGGTCCCATTCCTTTTAAATTTAACTCTCACTAGGCCAAGGAGCAGTCTTTCTTGCCTCTGATAAAAGAAACCTGGAAGCTCCCTGTCAAAGGCTCTGCATTCTTTGTTTGGGAAGAGAAACTCAGGAGAGTCAAAGCTGCTCTAAAGTCCTGGGTAAAATCCTTACCAAATCCTGTTGTGGAAAGAAAAAGGATCCAGGAGTGCCTCGAATCGCATCATTTGGTTTCGGAAAACGCTGAGATCACTAAAGAATTACTTGACAAGGAGGCTAATCTTCAGCGCATGCTCCTTAAGGCTAGCTTGGCAGAGGAAGAGTATTGGAGATTGAAATCCCGCAGTCTTTGGCTCAAGGCGGGAGATAGAAACTCTTCTTTCTTCCATAAGCAAGCTCAGGCCCGAAAATGTTACAATTCCATATCTGAAATTAAAGTTGAGACTATCACTCATAGAGACATCAGTAGCATAAAGAATGCGGCCTCCATTCATTTCAAAAATATTTATAGTGAAGAAGAGCCCGTCGATCATGCTTCTTCCCTGGTGAATGAGGTGTCGTTCCTGATAACCGAAAGAAATAACCAATTTTTGGAGGCTGAGATCTCCAACCATGAAATAAAAGTCACTCTCCTCGCTATGGAACCGGATAAGGCCCCGGGCCCTGATGGTTTCACTGCCGGATTCATTCAGATCTGTTGGCAGATTGTGGAGAAAGACCTATGCAGAATGATACGGAAATCCCAAGAGTGCCAGAAAATTGGGGGAAGTACTAATTCGGCCTTCTTGGCCCTCATTCCCAAGGAGAAAGGAGCCAACTCCTTCAGTCGGTTTCGCCCTATATCCCTTTGTAATATAGGTTATAAGCTTATCACCAAAGTTATTGCCAACAGATTAAAAATCATCCTCCCGGACATCATTCCTGCGAACCAGGGAGGATTTATTCAGGGAAGACAGATCGTGGACAACTTCGTCCTGGTCCAAGAGGCGATCCACTCTAGTTTGGTTCGCAAAGAGAAAGGTATGGTTGTCAAGCTAGATCTTGAGAGCGCCTTTGACAGAGTGAGACACAGCTTTCTGTTGGATGTCCTGTGCAAATTTGGATTTGGCCCCAAATTTATTAACTGGATTAAGGCCTGTATCAGTGAGCCTTGGATAGCCCCTCTGGTGAATGGGAGGGCCTCAGATTTCTTCAAAGCTTCTCGTGGTTTGAGGCAAGGGTGTCCTTTATCACCTCTGCTCTTTGTCCTCCAAGCTTCCATTCTCAGCTTCCTCTTGAACAAAAAGCAACAGGACCAAGATCTTATGGGTCTGAACATTGCGAGAGGGGTTAATAACATAAATCATGCGTTATTCACGGATGATTCCCTCTTGCTGGGCGCTGCCTCTGTGTCCTCAGCTAAAAGCTTCAAAGAAGTGGTTGATGATTACTGTGAAGACTCTGGAAGCAAGCTGAATAAGGGCAAATGCCAGGTCTACTGCTGGAACACCCCTGCCTCCACATTACAAGCCATCTCCAGTTGTTTTGGATTCGCGGCATCCTCAACTTGGTCCTCCTTCAAGTATTTGGGCCTCCCTATCTTTCAAAAGCGCGCTGTCAACAGAGATTGGTTGCCCCTGCTGGAAAAGTTCAAGACTAAGATCCATTCTTGGGGTTTTAACTGGCTTAACCTAGCAGGTAAGTCAGTTCTAATAAAAGTTGTCCTTAACAGCCTCCCCATATATCAATTTGCAGTGATGCTGGCCCCTGTTGGAATCATAAAGAAAATGGAGGATCATATCAGAAAATTCTTTTGGAAAGGTGGGAAAGCTAACGATAAGAAAATCCCTCTATTAAGTTGGCCTAAAGTTTCCATGCCCAGATTGGAAGGCGGCCTGAACTTTAAGAACCTTTGCAGGAAAAATATGGTGTTGGGAGCAAAATTGATCTGGAGGATCATTGCCCCAAATCTGGGGTGGGCTCAGCTCGCCTTGTGGAAAAATTTCTTTCGTGGGCAGAGGAAAAGGTGCTTAGATCACCCCAGAGCAAACTCTGGCTCGCTAATTCAAAAACTCTGTGTAAAATCCTCCTCGCTAATCAACGATCATGCTCATTGGATTCCGGGTAATGGCAAGCAAATCAGGATTTGGGAGGATCGTATAATGGGCTGCGACCCTCTATCTGATGATCGCTCCCTGTCAGCGTTGAAAGACTGGATGTACAGATCGGGGCTCATTACACTGTGGGATATATCGAATTGGGAGAACGGTCACTGGCTCAGCTGGATTAAGTTTGAGGTGCCCCAGTCCCTATCAAACGAACTGGCAATCTTCTCGGACTTCCTGAATGGTAAGGCTCCCTTGAACAGCAGAAAGGCAGACGTTCGGGGCTGGGGCTCGTCGCCTGGGTGTTACACCATCTCCCAGGGATACAGGCAGATCTCAGCGTATCCACATGTTCCCCCAGATCCGAAACCTTGGCAAGGAGTTTGGTTCCAGCGTTCGCTCCCAAAAATCGACCATTTTTGTTGGCTCCTCTGTCACCAGCGCATTTTGACGGATGACAGATTACAAAAAAGAGGTTACCATGGCCCCTCTCGTTGTTCCCTGTGCGGTGAGAATTTAGAAACTGTTGCGCATTTGATGTTGAATTGTAAGTTTGTAGCCGATCTATGGAATGCGGCCTTAGGCCCTTGGAGGGCGGATTTCATCCTCCCCAAGAATATTCCAGAGTTGTTCTCGAACTGGAAGCGGTCGTATCCCGGAGGCTCTACACAAAACGCTCATCTTAAAGCTGCCTGGTGTATTCTCCCCAAATTAATTTGTTGGCACACCTGGCTGGAAAGAAATCAGAGGATTTTCAGAGACAAGAAGAGAGATTTCAAGATTGTCTGGGTTAAAATCAAAACACAGCTAAAGGAATGTGTTGGTGATCAGCTTGATGGGGCAGGTATGAGTGATCTTGATGCAGCTTGGAGCGATTCCCTGGACCTTTGATTTATTGAAATTGTCAGGCCTCCTGTTCTCCTTAAAGACTGGCAAATTCGTCTCAACGCTGCAGATTTCTTGGCCCTTTGCTCAAAGCAAGAGCATATTATCCTTTTCTTCGATGGGGCTTGATGAGCCCCAAAAATGGATAATTATTTGGGCTCATTCAACCTCCTAATTTGACTTAATCCACCATTCTCATTAGTTTATTGCATGTTTTTTATTATATTTATGCTAATATAGTGAATTTGGTTAGTCATTATGCCAACAAGTCTAATGGGTACTTTGTGTAGCCTCTTTGGTCAATTTGGAGACAAAATTGAAGGTCTTAATGAGCACTTGGCAGCCAAATTCGTGGGAAGACAAGGGAGAGGATTTGTAGGAAGGTGTCCCCTTCATTTATGGGCCCTTACCTCGAATTCTCCACCATCAGCTCGGAGTTCAAGGGCCACCGAATCAATCAACACAAGGGCAGCCAAGCAAGTCAAGTAGGACTGCTATTAACTACAAGTCTTGGACAGCCGAGTCCCTAAATTTTAGGAGGACTGTTGGGTCCTCAAATTGTATAAATAAGAAGGCTTAGGGCCTCATTTTGGTTAGCCAGTGGATGTTAGCTAGTTAGCCAGTAGATAGTAGCTAGTGGTTAGTCATTTTGTAGCTGGTAGTTAGTCATTTCATAGTCTTGTTGTAGTCATTTTGTATTTCGATTTTTAGGCAATAGATTAGTTTTGCTTTCAGCGCATTTTCAAGTTCTCCTTGTGGACAGTTTTGATGTAACTCTTCTTTTCTTGCTCAATAAAGATGAATCCAACTTTGCACCAGCTCTAAATCTCTCTTAGGAGGCTGTAGCTCTTAGGGTTGGGCCCATCTCAAGCGCCCAATACCTCCTTTGATTATCTTTATGTGTTTTTTGCTGCATTCTTAGAATAAAATATGCTATTTAGATCTAGATCTTGTTTTGTTATTTAGTTTGTTTTTTTGATGAGTAAAATAGCTTTTCATGCTTAGATTTAGTTGATAGGTTGTTAACAGAAAAAGCTTCAAGAAAAGGGCCAGCAAACATCTGTGGTTTCACCTCTCCCTCAGTGGGATCAGGAGCTGTGACTGGGATGACTTTGATGTCCACAAAAACACTGACTTTGCTTTGCCATGCAATCATTAGTGTTTGGTTTGCATTTGCAGAAGTTGGTTACATGTTCATATCTTTGAATGCTTCATTACATAGTTAATATACATGGTTTCCTTGCAAATAAAGTTGTTGTCCATTCTTGTTACTATTAGCTAGATCATATATAAAGTTGTTGTCCATTCTTGTTTTCTTGCATGTATTTGTTGGTTCAGTTGGAAACACAACTTGCAGAGCACATGTTATCCTTCTCTATCTACCCATAATCCATCAGATAATTTGCTCCAGCCCTTAGTCCATGATTCGTACCCTTCATTTTCCATACTTTCCCCCCTTGCCCTAATTCCTACATCCTTGTGCATCATCGCTTCCTCCATCCTTGAACAAATACAATCGCTCCTTAGCCTCATCCACCAAGTCCTAGACATATTCACACCCCTATTTCACCTCCATACTCATTCCTCCATCTTTTTCCCTCCATCCATGCTCCAAAATCCCATTTCGAAACATCCTGTAGAAGAATTACAGAACATCCTGTAGAAATCCTGAACATCCTGTAGAACCCCTGCAGACTTCCTGTAGAAGCTCATAAACACAGTTTCTTGGAAGCCAAACTTTGTGAGACTCTCTGGAAGGGTGTTAGGGACTCCTTAGACCCTCTCTGAACCTTCCCGACCTCTTCCAATCATTTTTCCTCCTTGATCCACCTCTGCACAGTCAAAAATAGTTAAAAGCACATGCATGATAATTCCAACAACTTAATCAAAAATACAAAAAGATGTTTTCTTCAGATAGAGGTAGTCTAGACACATGTATTTTACCTTCATAGAAGTAATGGCATCTCTTTCAGTAGTTTGCATGCTCTCCTTTGCGTCAGTAGGACTAGCTGGTAGAATTAGGGTTTGCTAGGGTTTGTGTTTCTTTTTGGCTTTTAGTTTCTTTTTGCAATTAGATTAGCTTCCTTCGAGTTAGCTTTCATCCATCAATTAAAAAGCTTCTTCTAAGATCTCATAGAAGTTGGCTTAAGCTCCTAGTGGACTTGTGCCAGCTGACCAAGTGACAGCTGCGGCAAGAGCTAGTACTTGCGCATACAGCACCGTCGCTTCCAAGTTTGTTACGAACTACCGAGTTGATAAAATTAAAGAAGGGAGTTCCAGGAGTTGTAGCATTATTGCTACAATACTGGAGCCCACCATCTTCTTGGCGCCGTTGCCGGGGAAGCGTCAGAGTATTGGTGATTGTCGCTTTTCTTCTATTTTCCACTACAATCTTCTGCTAAGTAGTTTATTTCATTTCCATTATGCAATTTCGTTTATGCAAAAGTAGATTAGCATTTCCCGCTTTCATAGATTAGCATTTCAATTCCGCAATTTCATTTCTGCAAGCATAGATTAGCATTTCAATTCCGCAAGCGTAGACTAGCATTTCATTCCTGCAATTTCAGTTGAGCAAAATAGATTAGTCATTTCCTGCTTTCATTTCAATTCCGCATTTTCATTGTCGCAAGATAGTTAGTTGCAGTTCAATCTATTTCGGTTTTGCAGGTAGAAGTAGAAAAAGCAAAAATCAACCAAAAAGATTTCATTTCATGCCTTGTAGGAGTAGAGATAATTTAGAAAAATATTTGCACAACACCCCCCACTGCTTCACACAGCCAACCTTCTCTCTTCTTCGATGGCTGTGACTAAGAAGAACCCCTGGGTGGACATCAAGGCATATTTAAAGAACCTCTAGGGGAGAAGAAGAAGGAACCATTCCTCTAGAGCAAATGGCTACAAGCATAAATGTTGGGAGCAGTCCCTTATCCAAAGATGAATTTCCAGATCAGATAGAAGATTTCAAGAGTGATATGAGGCAGTTTCTTGCCATGCAATTGGATACCCTGTGGATCCAAAAGAAGCAAGAGGAAGCCAAGAGGGCTTTGGTCATCTTTTGTCCTAGGTGCACTAGAAACCATCCTAGGAACGAATGTCCAATACACTCCCTAGAAGTGTGTTTTGTCTGTGAAGAATACCATCCTACAAATCAGTGCCCTTCCTTGCCTGGACTTAAAGTTGCATATCAAAGAGTTAAAGGAGCCACTGAACCACTCTATCATATGAACCAAAGGAAGCTGCCTGGACCTAGATCTTACCAGCAGGAACTGCAAGGGACATCCGAGACCTATTATGACTCTTATCAAGCCACTTTCATGCCTTCTTGGGGTCCCCCTGCTCATCCTTCCTGGTTCACACCTCCTCCTTGTTCCTTCATAGATCCATATTATGCCCAACCAGCTGCTCATTCATTTCACTCTTATGCTCAGCCACAACCTCAATGGAATGCACCTCATCAGGAGTGGAGGCCCCAATACAACACTCCTCCCGCTTATTTTCCTCCACCACCTGCTCATCCACAACCATCGCCTCCTCCTCCACCAAGGCAACCCCAAATACCTGCCCAACTACAGCCCCATCCACATCCATCTCAAATATACACCCCCACTCAGCTACCCATACCACCATTTCCAAATCCACACATTGGAGTAGCTCAACCCAATTGCAAAGCTGAGGCACAACATGTCCAAATGACTCCTCTTGAGCTCAATAGCTCAGGAAAAGCATTGCAAAAAAGAGATCATCTTGAAAGCATTGAAGGATCACACCCAACAAAAGAAGATTCAAGAGAGGAGATCAAAGAACCATTGGCTGCACTTGATGAAGAGAAGAGATCAAAATCAGAGATCGAGAGAGTTCCTTCATGGTTACCATCAAATCCTCCATGTATTCAAGAGAAAGATCAGCAAAAAGAGGAAGATGAGAAAGTCATGTTAGAAGGTGACATGAAGAATGATCCATATCAGCAAAAGAACCAAGGATATCAAAGCTATATTGAGATATGGTTTCAGACGATCACTAAGTTGCAGCGGTACTCTCTTCCTCAGCTATGTGTGATCCCTTCAAAGTCAGATCATTTGGTCTCTAAAGTTCGGATAGTTGTCCAAACATGCATTTCGAGCCTTCACATCATTTTTTCTCTAATCTCGATGTGCACACAGCTCCATTGGAAGTATTCTTATACTTGAAAATGATTTTGTTTTTCAAGTAGGGTAGGGTAGAAAAAAAAAAAGGAAAAAAAGAGAAAAAATGAAAATAAGAAGAAAATAAAAATCTAAGGTGAAAACCTCCTCGGAGGCGCCTTAGATTGGCTCATTGATTGAAAACCTCCATGAGGCGGTCAATGGGTTGGAAAGAAGAGAAAATAAAAAGGAATAAGATCCCTGGGTGAAAACCTTCCTTGGAGGCGCCCAGGGTAGGCAATTAGGGTGAAAACCTCCATGAGGCGCCCTAGTTGTTTTTCAAAAAAAAGAGAAAAAGAAAAATAAAAATAAAACTAATTTCCATTGGCTAATTGCAGGTTGCAAGAAGGACGTTTCATGACAGGAGGAGCACTCAAATCAAGGTTAAAGGAATTTTTCTTGTGCCTTCTACAGGAAGCTCTGTATTTCTACAGGAAACATCCTGTAGAACCTTTGGACGAACCAAATTCAAGTCTAAAATGGAATCTGATGGTGGGAATCTGTTGATTAGGCCTACAAGCACTTGTGTGTCCATCCCTTGCCTTTCTCCATCATTTTTTCCACCTCATTGTGCTTCTCATTGTGCTTCTACAGGAACTTCCTGTAGAAATTGTGGGAAACTAGACATGGATTTCAAAAAAGTGGTTTGGCGAACATGGTAGCTTCCTCAAGGGTTCAGAAGTCCTCATGCAATCTTCCAACTCCTCCTCCATCATCTCCATACCTGCATCACAGCCAAAATTCATTTTTTCATACCATGCAACAAAAATGCAAAGTGCCTTGAAGCAAAAACACATAGAACAGAATTTGTTTTTGCCATAACTTGAAAACCATGCATCCATTTGACAAACCGTTTTATGGGGAATTGTACAAGGGTGATGGAAACATGCTTGAGCAGTTTCAGCCAATTCCGGTGCACGGTTTCCAAGAAATCAGCCTCCATCACCATCAGCCATTTTTGCATTTTCTCCATATCCGTGCATCCATTTCAAAACCTGTTTCATGGGGATATGCATATGAGTGATGGTAACCAACCCAAGCAGTTTCAGCCGATTCCGATGCACGGTTTCCGAGAAATTGATCTCTGAAATCTTCAGCCATTTTCCATTTTTCTCGAAATCCGTGCATCCATTGATCACGATTTTTCTATGGGAGATGCATAATGATGATAGGAACATGCTCAGCAAGTTTTAGATCAATCCAGTTTACCGTTTGGGAGCAATGGTGAAAACAAGTTCTGGTTCTGTGACAATGCAGCAGCAGCAGCTTGAACGTGCAGATTTGAACGTGGAAACAATTGCATGCAGCTTAGATCTGGTCAGAGGACACCTGCACAAGGAAAAGCAATCAAAAATCATCAGCCAAGCCCTCATGCAACCAAAGGATCCAAGCATGCAGCAGCAGAATATGAGCATGCAGCAGCAAAAAGCTTCACAGCAGCCAGTTGACTTCAGGTACGTGACTAAACCTTGTTCTTCTATTGCATGAATCTAATCTAAGCATTGCATGAACGAATGAGATGGGTGGATTCAGCCAAGAAGCGAGCCATATTCAATTGCACTCATCAAGGCAAAAATCACGCAGCATGATCAGTCATTCACGTGAAATTTAAAAAACACAGACAGTTGGGGATATTCTAAACTCCAGTGCAACTAATGGAAATGAATACAAGCAGAGAAAAAATAGTTAACCACTGCAGTTCATGGGCCAGCACACGTCTTTGCCACCTCACTCCACCAAGAATCACGCAGAAATTAATGAGCGCTCAGCTGAAATTCATAGATTGTTATTCAACTTGCACTTGCAACATGTTCAACTGAAGTATACATCCTCTGCTTCCACAATCGGCTTAACCTATCATCCTTCGCTGATTTTTTTTGGCCTGTTCAAAATTCTCCCGCATACCAAGAACGTGCAGAGGCGCAGAGACATCCTATAGAATCCGGCTAGCATTCTACAGGAAGACGTTTTACAGGAAGTACAGCATAGCCTTCCGGAGCAGTCTGACAGAGATGGAGGATACAAGACAAGGTGGGATGAATGAAAATCCAAGGGACATGGTGTTGTCAGACAATGATGCTGGACAAAACACAACTGTTATTGCATATTTTCAAGAAACACATGTTGATTCTGGACAGTCAAAACAGCCTATTTCAATTCCAATATTGGGAGAAATAAATGAAGACCATGCAGGGAGATGTGTAACAGAGGCTACTCAGCAGGATGTTTTTTTTGCCAGAAATGCAAGGACCATCAGCATCCTCATTGGATGAGAACTGCAATGAAGACACAGGAAACTATGCTGCTGGGAAGGATGTCGTGATGGCTAACTTGCAAGGATGTCCAGGACCATTGGTGGATGAACATATTGAGATTAGTAGTTTTGAGGATTCTTCACAGCCTTCTCAGAAGTCAAAGGAATCAATAGAAGCACAAGGGATCTCAGAATCACTATTGGATAAAAGCATCGAGACTACAGAGGTTCTACAGGCAGAAGTTCCTCCGGGGGACTTTCAGGGAATGCCAGAATTTATATTAGCTAAAATTAAAGTTGAAAAGACAGAACAGTGTGTTGCAAACACTTCTATGGATGTTGACACTCAGGGAATGCCTGAATTTGTATCAGATAAAATCAGTGATGAAAGGACACAAGAACATGTTGTCATGATATGTGTTGGAATAAATGGTGAACTGAACTGTTGGACAAAAATGAATGAAGAGTTTTGGCCAAAGATATCAGTCCTTCTAACAATGAGGAAGAAGAGTAGAAAGGGGGAGAAGATGAAGGCTGCCACAGCCCAGCTGAAAGGAAAATCGCCCACAGCCAAGCAAGATACAGTGGTGCTGTCTGTTTCTACAGGAAGCCAGAAAACGTAGCTACAGGACTTTCTACAGGAAGTTTGGAAAAGGGAAGCAAAAGGAGAAATCGGCCAAGATTTTAGCTAGGGAGGCCACCAAGGCCATCAAAGATGAGGAGAGAGATTGGTTGCTCAGAGGATGAGCAACACTTTCAGTAGGGGGGTGATGATGAGCCCCAAAAATGGATAATTATTTGGGCTCATTCAACCTCCTAATTTGACTTAATCCACCATTCTCATTAGTTTATTGCATGTTTTTTATTATATTTATGCTAATAGAGTGAATTTGGTTAGTCATTATGCCAACAAGTCTAATGGGTGCTTTGTGTAGCCTTTTTGGTCAATTTGGAGACAAAATTGAAGGTCTTAATGAGCACTTGGCAGCCAAATTCGTGGGAAGACAAGGGAGAGGATTTGTAGGAAGGTGTCCCCTTCATTTATGGGCCCTTACCTCGAATTCTCCACCATTAGCTCGGAGTTCAAGGGCCACCGAATCAATCAACACAAGGGCAGCCAAGCAAGTCAAGTAGGACTGCTGTTAACTACAAGTCTTGGGCAGTCGAGTCCCTAAATTTTAGGAGGACTGTTGGGTCCTCAAATTGTATAAATAAGAAGGCTTAGGGCCTCATTTTGGTTAGCCAGTGGATGTTAGCTAGTTAGCCAGTAGATAGTAGCTAGTGGTTAGTCATTTTGTAGCTGGTAGTTAGTCATTTCATAGTCTTGTTGTAGTCATTTTGTATTTCGATTTTTAGGCAATAGATTAGTTTTGCTTTCAGCGCATTTTCAAGTTCTCCTTGTGGACAGTTTTGATGTAACTCTTCTTTTCTTGCTCAATAAAGATGAATCCAGCTTTGCACCAGCTCTAAATCTCTCTTAGGAGGCTGTAGCTCTTGGGGTTGGGCCCATCTCAAGCGCCCAATACCTCCTTTGATTATCTTTATGTGTTTTTTGCTGCATTCTTAGAATAAAATATGCTATTTAGATCTAGATCTTGTTTTGTTATTTAGTTTGTTTTTTTTATGAGTAAAATAGCTTTTCATGCTCAGATTTAGTTGATAGGTTGTTAACAGAAAAAGCTTCAAGAAAAGGGCCAACAAACATCTATGGTTTCACCTCTCCCTCAGTGGGATCAGGAGCTATGACTGGGATGACTTTGTTGTCCACAAAAACACTGACTTTGCTTTGCCATGCAATCATTAGTGTTTGGTTTGCATTTGCAGAAGTTGGTTACATGTTCAGATCTTTGAATGCTTCATTACATAGTTAATATACATGGTTTCCTTGCAAATAAAGCTGTTGTCCATTCTTGTTACTATTAGCTAGATCATATTAGGGTAGCATAACTAGATCTTTGTTTTCTTGCATGTCTTTGTTGGTTCAGCTGGAAACACAACTTGCAGAGCACCTGTTATCCTTCTCTATCTACCCATAATCCATCAGATAATCTGCTCCAGCCCTTAGTCCATGATTCGTACCCTTCATTTTCCATACTTTCCCCCCTTGCCCTAATTCCTACATCCTTGTGCATCATCGCTTCCTCCATCCTTGAACAAATCCAATCGCTCCTTAGCCTCATCCACCAAGTCCTAGACATATTCACACCCCTATTTCACCTCCATACTCATTCCTCCATCTTTTTCCCTCCATCCATGCTCCAAAATCCCATTTCGAAACATCCTGTACAAGAATTATAGAACATCCTGTAGAAATCCTGAACATCCTGTAGAACCCCTGCAGACTTCCTGTAGAAGCTCATAAACACGGTTTCTTGGTAGCCAAACTTTGTGAGACTCTCTGGAAGGGTGTTAGGGACTCCTTAGACCCTCTCTGAACCTTCCCGACCTCTTCCAATCATTTCTCCTCCTTGATCCACCTCTGCACAGTCAAAAATAGTTAAAAGCACATGCATGATAATTCCAACAACTTAATCAAAAATACAAAAAGATGTTTTCTTCAGATAGAGGTAGTCTAGACACATGTATTTTACCTTCATAGAAGTAATGGCATCTCTTTCAGTAGTTTGCATGCTCTCCTTTGCGTCAGTAGGACTAGCTGGTAGAATTAGGGTTTGCTAGGGTTTGTGTTTCTTTTTGGCTTTTAGTTTCTTTTTGCAATTAGATTAGCTTCCTTCGAGTTACATTTCATCCATCAATTAAAAAGCTTCTTCTAAGAGCTCATAGAAGTTGGCTTAAGCTCCTAGTGGACTTGTGCCAGCTGACCAAGTGACAGTTGCGACAAGAGCTAGTACTTGTGCATACAGCACCGTCGCTTCCAAGTTTGTTACGAACTACCAGGTTGATAAAATTAAAGAAGGGAGTTCCAGGAGTTGTAGCATTATTGCTACAATACTGGAGCCCACCAGGGCTACCAAAGGCAACCCGGGCAGATCCGGTGCTGGTGGAGTTGTTAAGAGAGTGGATGGTAGAACTGTTCTCAGATTTTCCTGGGGAATGGGCTTCAACACCAGCATTCAAGCTGAAGCTCTGGCCCTTTTCCAAGGGCTGAAGCAACTTAAAATTCTCGGAATCAATGATGCAATAATGATGGGAGACTCCCAGACTATCATAAAAAAATTTATTGACAGCTCAGTCCCATCAGATCTAAGGCTATCCAGGTTGATTACCAGAACAAGAACACTTTCAAATTCTTTTCAAAGCTTGAAATTCTATCATGCCAAGAGAGACAACAACAAAGAGGCTGACAATGAAGCTAATAAAGCTGCTCTTCTTCCCCTCGGAGTCATTCTCAGAGATGAAGAAGAAGGTTGGGATCCCATTCCTTAATCACCTAGTGTTCATGATTTACTGGCTTATACTGAAGCAGTTTGTTTGCATTTTTAAATTGGGAAAAATAGAGGCGGTTTCCAGAAAAACAGTTTGTAAAAATCTCTGGTGTAGCATAGGAAAAGAGACCTCGGTCCTGGACAAAGAGCATTACGGTTTTTGCTCTGCATACTATAATCAGAATTGCGGCATTTTGGCCAGAAATTAATATATCTCTTTAACCGTTTCTGTTAAAAAAAAAACAAAACAATGATAAGGATCAAAGAGAACTTAATCATTTTGAACTTTTTGGCTATTTTTATTAAACAATTAACATATTATTTATCAACAGAAATCATTTGTTGGTTGTTTAACAAGTTATATCAAAGCCAATTTCTTGTTGGAGATTCAGTTTGTATAGGATTTATTTACATGAAGTTGATATGGAGTCACTCATAAGTATTGAAAAACTTACTAGGATGAATTTCACAATATGGAGGCATTAACATTTGGTGATTGTGGAAGACAACCATATAGAAGGAAATCAAGGTGTTCCTTTTCTAGAGGAAGATCAAAGTCTATGTAGGGGAGAAAAAAGTGCTACCATTATAGAAAACCTAGCCATATCAAGAAACATTGCAAGATATTAAAAGGAAAACAAAAGGAGCAAAAGTAAACCATCATCAACAACAATGAAGAAACTATTGTTGTTGCATCAGATGGGAAGGCATTAATTATTGTTTCTTATGAAGATGCATGTCTCTATACTTTTTGTCATAATAGTGATTGGGTTTTAGATTCTAGAGCCTCCTACCATGCTATACTAACTAGAGAAAATTTTATTTCTTATTAATCTAGATTTATGGGAATGGTAGGTAATAAAAGTATTTGTAATATTGGAGGAGTAGGAGATGTACTAATAAAGACAGAAGATGGTTTTAGTTTATTGCTTAAATGGGTTAGGTATGTACAAGCTTTTGGGATGAATTTTATTTTAGGTTCGAAGTTAAATGATGAAGGCTACCTTACTGTGTTTGGCAAAGGAGGTTGGAAAATTGTGAAGGGGTCACTAGTTATTTCAAAGAGGTAGAAAATTGGCACTCTCTACATATTAAATTCAAAACTATAAAGTTTTGATATTGTTGTTGTTAAGGAGTTTGTAACATATTTATGGCACAAAAGGATTGGCCACATGACCGAAAGAGTCCTAAAAATCCTTGTTGAACAAAAACTTTTGCCTGGGATAAAAGGTACATAATTTAAATTTTGTGAACATTGTGTTATCGGTAGACAAAAAGGGTATCATTTATGAGAGATGATCCTAAAATAGATACACAAATATTAGATCTAGTACATTTTTATGTTTGTGGCCCAATCAATATAATTTCACTAGGAGGAGCTACTTATTTTGTTACTTTTATTGATGATGCTTCAAAAAAAGTGTGGGCATTCCCTATTAAAAGCAAGGATCGATTTTTAGACATTTTTCGTAAATTTCATGTGGATATTGAAAGGGAAACTAATAAATTATTGAGATGTATTGGAACAGATAATGGTGGGCAATAGTACTCCAATGCATTCGAAGAATATTGTCACATACATGGCATAAAACATTTAAAAATAGTTCCTCACACTCTACAACAAAATGGAATAGCTGAGAGAATGAATAAAACAATAAAGGAGAAGGTGAGAAGTATGCTTTCAAAGTCTGGTTTGCCTAAATAGTTTTGGGAAAATGTTGTCCAAACAGCATGCTACTTAATAAATCGATCTCCCACAACTTCATTGGATGGTGGCATTCCTTAAAATGGTATGGAATGGTAAATATTTGTGTTATGCTCATTTGAAAAAAATTGGTTGTGAAGCATGTGTGCATATTCCTAAAGAACAGGGGTCCAATTTAAATGAAAAATTATTAAAATGCATTTTCTTAGGATATGTTGATAATGAGTTAGATTATATGGGATCCTTTTAAAAAGAGAGTTCTTAGAAGGAGGGATGTTATTTTTAATGAAGAAAAAATGTTTAAAACTAATGACAAAGATGTGGAGTTGAAAAGATTTGTTGAAATTCCAAAACAACAGGAAAATCAACCACCATTATAAGAAGACAAACCAAGAGATAATGAGCACCCATTGCAACAAAATGAAAGTGAGGAACAATAAGGAGAAGAACATGAAGAACAACAAGATCAACAATCATTAGCATAAATTCTACCATAAAATTCATCAATTCCACTGGTCTACCTGGCCACATAGGCCTTCGCAAAAGTATTCCCCCTTAGAATACATTTTATTGATCGATGAAAGTGAACCTATGCATTTTCAAGAAGCAAGTGAAGGATAAAATAACATCAAATGTCAAAAAGCTATGCAAGAAGAGTTAAAATCACTGCATGATAATAAGACATGGGACTTAGTTGAAAGGCCAAAAGGAAGAAAGGTTTTAAAGAACAAGTGGGTGTATCAAATAAAATATGAAGGCGAGGAAAATTAGTAAAGATTTAAAGCAAGGCTAGTGGTGAAAGGTTTTGGGTAAGAATAAGGTATTGATTTTATACAAATTTTCTCTAGTTGTTAAAATGCCATCAATACGAGTAGTGCTTGGTCTTGTAGCTACTCTAGATTTAGAATTGGAGCAATTAGATGTTAGGAAAACCTTCCTATATGGTGATTTAGAAGAATAGATATATATGGAGCAGCTACAAGGATTCATTGCAAAAAGTAAAGAAAACTTGGTTTGCATCTTGAAGAAGAGTCTATATGGGCTGAAATAAGGACCTCGCCAATGGCATAAGAAATTTTACTCTTTTATGCATGATCATAATTTTAAAAGGCTAAATGCAAATCATTGTGTATACATTAAAAGAGATGAAAGATGCAATTCCATTATCTTATTAGTTCTTGCCAAGGCAAGGATATAACAATCGATTTGTCTGTTGACCACTAATAGTTTAGACCATGACAACTTCTAATGTTTAACTTTGTAAATCATTAAAATATTTTTTTATTTTAATAATAATAAAACAATTTATTACCATTTGATTGGCTTAAAAGTTTGTCTTATTTCAGCGCTTTTGACATGTGTCCCATGTCACCCATGAAATTTGGTTACCCTAAGAATTCGTCAATTTTCATGGGTATCATGATTGGCATCTTGTAATCAAAATAAAACTAAAACTAAATCTATATTTAAGTAAATTATAATCAATTTTCTTCAATTTATTAACAAAAAATCAAGAGAAACTCTTCAAGATAATATATTTAAATATTTCCTATAACCCTCTCTCCAAACAAATTTATGATAATTTATAAAATTTCAAAATAAAATAATAATGTGATATTTTCCTATATAATGTAGGGTCGTTATACATTGATTTATTTTAATTTAGTTAGCATTTAAATTTATTAAAACATTTATATAAAACTTTTATTTTTACTTAATAAGAAAATAAATAAATAATTTGATACTATATTAATTTTTTTATAATAAAATGATTAAAATATATGATGATGATGATGGTGGTGGTGGTTAACGTCTGCTGAGACCAAACATTGGTCTATTGGACCTAAAGAAACAAATTATTTATTTTGATTTAAGATTTTATTCCTATGCTCAAAAAGCGTGGAGAGAAGTCTCCCGAGCTCACTATAATTTTGACATTGTAAAAGGCTAGGAAGGTCAGTATTGTAACAAAGATTGTGAAACTGAGATCTAATGTGGTTGTACGCGGGGCACTCTAAGAGGAAGTGGTTTTCATCCTCGATGTTCCTATTCTTACATATATGGCAGATCCTTTCCATCCATGGTGTTTAGGAACTGCCCAACGACCTGTTTCACTATGGAGCTCATGAGAATTCGTTCTAATCTTTGCTATATTAATTTTCTTCTTTGAGCTAGTTAAAATAGAGAGATACTTTTGATCTACTAGGGTGGGGTTGATGACCTTCTTATAATAACTTCATTTTCTTTTAGCCGCTAAATCTTTCTCTTTTTTCTTTGAACTTAGAAGTAACAATATCTTTAATGTTATTAATGTTTTGCAATGCATCATTCTCGTTGATCTCCCAATAGTTTAACCAGGCCCTTGTGTCTTTATGCCACCCCCGATTGAGCCTTAGGTGGTTTTGGCAAGACTTTAAAGCTAGCTTAGGAAGTCTATGATCGTCTATGTTATTGAGTTTGTGCTTGTACAGCAGAAGCCAAATCATAGCTAATCTCTCAATAGGGGAAAGACCTGCTTCTATAAGGAGAATAGGATAGGGTGTATTACTTTTAATTTTCAGGTTATAAGTTATAAAACGCTTCTGGATTTGCTCAATCTTTCTCCATGATTCTCTGGAGAAGCTGCAACCTCAAACCTCACAGCCATATAATATAACAGGAGTGACTAAAGTTTCAAAGAGGAACTTCTTTTTATCCCACATTACGAGGTTTGTTGTTTTACAATTACTTTCAAGACCAAAATAAGCTTTCCACCCCCCATTAATCCTTTTCTCAATGCTATGGTTCCAGTTGAGCTTGTGATGAATATCAATTCCTAGGTACTTGTCAGAATACACTTCCTCCAAGTTATTATTGTCATACATAAAATTAGCGTAAGTGTCCTTCTTGGATTTGATAGTCATAACTTTTGTTTTGTCAGTGTTAACAGTCATACCCATGGTAGAGCAGAAATCCTTAAGAAGCTTGAGTTGCTTATCAAGATCAGATGGGCACCTTGCGAAAAGAACAATATCGTCAGCATAGAGAAGAAGGATGATGACTATCCCAGCTAATATCGTGCCATCACATCCTACTTCCTCTAAATAGCCTTCGAGCTTATCGATGTAAATGCCAAATAGGGTAGGGGAGAGGGGGCAACCTTGTTTAACTCCGATGTTACACTTAATATCTTTTGACCACCCCTCATTGCTTTTTAGCTTGGCAATTACATTCTCGTATAACCTTATAGCGGCAGCTCTCAACTTGAGAGGAACCTTTAGCTTATATTAAATATTAGCAATTCAAATTTGAAATAAAATTAAATTAATTTGATATTTTTAATTTTTATATAAAATTATTTTTTTAATAATAATTTAATGTAAAAATATTTCATATGAATTATTTAATTAATCTAAATTTAAATTGGTTTGAAGTTTTTAATTTTGTTTTTCGTGTATATTCATAATTAAATTAATTTTTATTTATTTAATCTAATTTAAGTTGGTTTAAAGTTTTTAGTTTTATTTTTCGTGTATATTTGTATTTAAATTAATTTAATTTTTAAAATATTTTTATATATATTTAGATTTATTATTTTATTTTTTAATATAATATTGTATTATGTAATGTGAGAGCATTTTCTTTTTATAATAAATTTCAAATAATACTTAAAATGAAGATTTATTAAATCTTTATAAAAAATGACTATTTAACTAGTTCAAAAAAGAAAATTAATATAGCTAAGATTAGAACGAACTCTCATGAGCTTCATAGTGAACCCAGTTGTTGGGCAGTGCCTAAAGCACCATGGATGGAAAGGTTTTGCCATCTCTGTGAGAATACGAACATCGAGGATGAAAATCACTTCCTCTTAGAGTGCCCCGCGTACAATCACATTAGATCTCAGTTTCAAAATCTTTATTGCAATATTGACCTTCCTAGCCTTTTACGTTGTCAAGATTACGGTGAGCTCGGGAGGCTTCTCTCCAAGGTTTTTGGGCATAGGAATAAAATCTTAAATCAAACTAAATAATTCATTTCTTTAGGTCTAATAGACCAAAGTTTGGTCTTAGTGGACGTTAACCACCATCATCGTCATCATAATTGTAACAACACCATTTAGTGAAAATACAAATTTAATATTATAACAATTTTATGGCAAAATCTTTCATAATAGTCCTCAAAACAAGAAGATTTAGTTGGATCTTAGCGATTGGCATACGTCATTAAAATGAAATATTTTTTTTATTAGTCCTTGCCAAGGTAGGACTCTAGCAACCACTACTAGTTTAACATTGACCAATACAAGTTATAATGTTTAACTTTGATAATAAAATACATATGTTTCAATATTGTTGCAAAAATTATTTTTCAAACATTTAATTGGACCATAAATGAAAGGCTTATTGTAGCCTTTATGCCATGTGGATAATTGTCTCATATTTTTCTGCCATAATTATTGGATGTGGTTGCAATATTTATGTGATGAATCTTATATATTTTTGGAATGTTTTTTCATTATTAACCTTCATAGAAAAACCAACCAAGATAAGAAAATGTAGAATTTAATTGGATAGTAAAAATATTTTGAAATTTAAGGAATGAGACAAAGAAGAATTAAGTTAATTGTTTATTTCCATAAAATTGGTCTAGTAAGTTGTTATTTACTGGATTCATTGGACATGGATATATCATATAAAAATTGTCGAATCCCCATTAAAATTAATAAGATTTTTTAATTAAAGAACAAAACATTAACTCTAAATAATAATATTTTTTATAAAGACATGGTTGTCAATATATGTTGGTATGGTTAGAAATGAAAATAAATGTGGCTTAAAAAATAAATTTTATAGTGAAATAAAAAGTTGAAAATAAAATAAAATAATTATTTGAAAATAAATTTTATAAAAGGTAAGATGAATAAAATAGAAAATAAAAAATAAAATATAATAAAATAAACTAAACTAAAATGATATATTTATAATAAAATCAAACTATATAAATTATATAGTAAAATTATCATATTTAAAATTGTTCTTTCAATTTTATAAATAAATTTGATTTCATATATTGTTTTTTATATATATACATAATTTTTAATTTAGTATTCATTTTATACTTAACAATACAATCTCAGTAGAGGTTTCAGTCAAGGGCGAGCGTTGTTTCCACCTCCATAGAAACATAAATGCCCATCCTTTATAGCCCAGACACCCCTCCTCCTTACGTCATCGCATGTTCCCAACCATGCATCCATCGAATGTTGACGTAAGGAGGGGTCTAAGGATGGGCATTTATGTTTCTATGGAAGTGGAAATAGCGTTCGCCTCAGTCGAGCTTTTCAATAGGGTCCCATAATGTCAGTTTTTGCTTGGTTCCACGGGTATCACCGCCAATCACCTAATAGCTCATGGCGGAACAGCACCTAGGGGAACAGTAGCAAATATTGAAATATTTTTAAATAAAATTTTATATCAATATCTCAAAAGAAACCTGTATTAATAGAATTTATTGTTCAAACAATTAGTTTATATTAAATTATTTTTAATACTAAAATTTATAATAAAAATTAAAGTTGAAATGTATTTTTTTATTTAAAAAATAACATCAAACATTGATTTTTAAAATTTAGTTTCAATGAAAATTTTAAATATATTAATCATTTTTAAAATTATGTGTAACTTTTAAACTATTATATCTTATTATTTTAATTTCTAATTTTATAAAATTATTGATAATAAAATTTATTTTTTTTATATTTCTAACTTTTAATCTATCTTAATCTATCATTTTAATTTCTAATTTTATAAAGCCATTCATAACTATTATGTTAACTTCTAATTTGGGCCAATTCGGCATGATTTAATAATAATAATAAATAATATAAATAAATAAACAAAACAAAAAAACCTCACTATATATGAGTGAACAAAACAAAAATTATGTTGTAGATTGAAATAAATATTTGAAAACCTCATTCCCTTATATTTTTATAAACTTATGCACGGCAACAAGTGGTGTTTAAAGTCCATTTAATGAAATCAATGGAATACCAAACCTAAAATGTATATAAATTGGTAACCAATCCAATACAATATGTTCAAACAAAATATTATTGGGAGATGAATTGAGTATATTTGCTACATAAGGTATTTAACTTACACTATCAAGGTAACAAATCCAATTCAATATGGTCAAACAAATCCAATATGTTCAAATAAAATATTATTGGGAGATGAATTGAATATATTTATTACATAAGATATTAAAGTTAGAACGTCAAATTGTAAATAGAACAGAATTACACATATAACTCATAAAGTTGTCAATTAACAAAAGACTATATTATATGTACAAATTGTGAATATAATAGAATTACACATATAACTTGTAAAGTTATCAATTAACAAGAGAATATATTATCTGTAAACAACAGTGTTTATGTCATTGTTAATATAATGGTCATTGTTAATATGATCTACTAATATCATTAGCAAATGTGATCTACTAATATCATTAGCAATCCAAGCTCCTAGATCACAAAACTTTATGTTGTTTTTAGTAGTTGGATCATTATTGGATTGTATAACAGTGTCATTTGAAAGGAACTCCATATATATTATTATTTTTTTTTCAAAATATTATATATCAACACTTGTATATCTTCATATATTAAAAGTATCAATCCAAGCTCCTAGATCACAAAACTTTATGTTGTTTTTAGGAGCTGCATCATTACTAGATTGTATAATAATGTCATTTGAAAGGTGATGCAGTGATGCAGCCCAGGCCACTCCCAGGCCACTTCTACCAGGATCTTCTCACCACATGCATATAAAAGCGTATTTCCTGATGTTGAATCTTATGATTTATAACATTCATTGACAATTCAATAACTGTTCAAACTTAGAGTTGCAAACTATATGTGCGCTCTTTACCAACCTCAACCCAACAGTCCTTTCATGCTCTGCGTTGTATTTAAGACAATTTCCCTTTGACCGGAGATCGGTAGTACATTTAAGAACAACGCCATATATTCATTTAATATCAGAAGAATAGTGATAACAATACAGCGTTTTATAAAACCTTATGCTCGGCGGATTCAATGCTATAAAAACCATACTTTTTAAAATACGGTGCTTTCAAACCATACTCGCACAGTACACTTCGAGAAACTCTTAGAACAAACATATAAAAAAATATGAGCTTGCGCACAAGTACTTACGCCCCTCTCTGCTCTCGGTGCTGGCTGTATGCTATAAACAATGGCTTGCAAACCCCGGACTGTCCCTATATAAATCGCAGCACTTCATAGCGGGTTGATTCAGGTATATCGCCATACCCTTCCGCCTTTATATTGGTTATGACCGGTACATTTACAAACGCAATCGGAACCCATACACTTACTTCGCCAGTTCCGCCTTTATCCATTCGATACAGTTGGTAATTTGGTTCTCCATGCGATGTCGGATTCCCGAATTATATAGACACAATATATATGGGTTCGGTTCCAAATTGAAACTCGTCTTTTAATTACGTTGCCATTCCGATAGCTCAAGCAATGACTCAAATATTATCTGCATAAACAGTGGCAAATACTTTCACTGTGACGGTTCTGGCGATCCACGTCCGTTGCATATCAGATAATATGGTTCCAGTTCTAGAACTCTCCACACTACCGCATACAATACGCAAATATGCTCCAACCGGAATGATGAGTTCAAACAACCAACGCTGCTTCCTTACTAATGATGCCACGCATCCATAGTTAGCCCCTACGCTATTTGCGCATTGAAAAACTCCACAATCGGATTAATACACAGTCACAAGCTATTACGCACTGTGTGTATTGGAAATTATGCAAGCGCCCTTCCCACAAGCACAATTGGATTAACCACCCGCACTTCAGTCGTTTTTAACATTTTAAAACATCAAATTATCACAGTAGCTGCGCATTGGAAAAGAAGCACCATTATGCAAATTCAAGTTATATGATATCAATTTCTACCACTACGTGAAGAACCATATCTCAGAATTCATTAAACTCAACCATGCTACAGAACTGAAGTCAACATATCATATTTAAATAAAAACAAGCATTTACAAAAGTTCTATTCATGGCCAGATATACAAATCCATGGCCCTTTTACAACTGCCCGAAGGCTGAGAACACTTCCTTACTTCTCACACTCACTCCTCACACTTCTCTGCCTGAGGCTCCCTAATTTATTAAACTCAGCATGATAAGAAAATCCTAAAATCACCCAACTAAAGCTCATGCAATGCATACATATGGCAAAAGCATCTTTTTAGCTTTATTCTGTCTTTTTCCTATTCTAAAATAGAAAAGTTATCCTTATCACTTTAATGTCCACATCCACTCCTTTATGCCTAAAAGCTCTCCTAGTTTTATTTGAGAATATCTAATTAACTAATGCATGACCCCTATGTCTATTATTTACAATAATTCCCTTTTTAGCTGGATGCTCCCGCATCAAAAGGAACTCCATATATATTATTATATCTTTTTCAAAATATTATATATCAACATGGTAAAACTTGCATATCTTCTTATATAAAAATATAAAAATAATACATCTTTATATAAAAATATTTAAATATAACTATCTAAAATTTATTGTCATCTTATTCACATTAATAGCATCATTTCTTTATTATCCCTATTATCCTCATTCAGCTTTGATAAAGCATTAATGGCATATTTTGAAATAATAAATATGAAATGTCATTTCATATACTTTTCATGAACAAATCACAAAAGTCTATTAAAAAAATCTATAAAATATTTGACATTGCCAAAGTTATCTAAAATAGTGAACTGTATTTAATGTATTATAGAACACATGTTTATGATATCCTCTCTAATGATATTTTAACATGTTAAGTAATGATTGTTTCCATTGCAAGGGAAATATTGAATTGTATCTAATGTATTATATGACACATTTCTATGATGTATTTTCTAATGATATTTTAACATTGTAAGTAATGATTGTTTCCATTTCCACCTCGAATTAGATGATGTGAGTCCAGGTATAATAGGTCATTTGAGTCAGTATAACAAGTATGGGATACATGTCCACAATCGTTACCATGTAAAATTTCTAGAACTTGATCATTAATGGGCATGCATTGATATCACAGATCATGTATTGAGACATGGAGGTGTTTCCACCACCACCATGAATATAAGTGACATATGTCAGTTCTTACTCAAGATTGCACGTAGAAAAACCATAAACAATGGAAACGCAGATGGTTTTCTATTTCCTTTTCTTTCTTGTGTGTAGATTGAATTTTAAATTTTAGTTTTAGTCAGCATAATTTTAACAAAATGGATGGAGAGATTTTTAGTTAGCATATTGTTAACAAAATGGCAGAATGGCATGAAAGGGTGGTGGAACGAGTAAGAAACTCAACATAGTGATGATAGATACATCAACCATAGATGTAATCATGATATTAAAATGTTTTGAATCTCATATTTTGTTACACAAGTGTTTATCGATGGTGTGCTCTCCAATTTGTGCAACAACAACCCCTCCCCTATTCACTACAAGGAGTGAGTAGATTATTCCCTTGATGGTGACTTGATTTTTTTTGTTCGAAGTTAGTGTACAAGAATATTGAAGATTGGGTTGTCAGGAAACCAAAATAGTATTATATTTGACAATTTTTGTTTCACGTTTGCTTATATATATATATATATATAGTTAATAGGCATGGACTGCGTTGCATCCAACATCACTTGTTATTATATGTTGATTGTTGAGAAAGATAAGGTAATGATTAACAAGTTAAAAGGAGAATTAAACAAGGTCTTTGCAATGAAGAATTTAGGACTAGCAAGAGAGATTTTGGGGATGCAAATTATACATGACAGAAAAAGGATGAAATTATGGTTGTCACAACAATAATACCTTGGAAAAGTACTGGAAAAAAAATTCACAATAGTTGATGCAAAATCTCTAGGTACACTTCTCATTTCAAATTAACATCTAATTTAACAATGCCCCACTACTATTGAAGAAAAAGAAGAAGTGTTCAAGATTCGGTATGCTTCTACAGTAGGAAGTCTTATGTATGTTATGATATGCACCGACCCTAACATTAATACACATTCAATGGGAGTAATAAGTAGGTTTCTTGCAAACCCGTGGAAGGAACATTGGAGTGTTGTTAAGTGGGTTCTAAGATATATTAAAGGCTCAATTGATTATTGTTTGTGCTTTCAATATACTAATACCTTGTTGTAAGGATTTATAGATGTTGATTTCACAGGTGACATGGATTTTAGAAGATCCACAACAGATTACATCTATACTTTTGCAGGGGAAGTCTCATAGGTATCTAGACTCCAAAAGTTGGTGGCTCTTTCTATCACACAAGTTCAATATATGGCAACAACGGATGCATGCAAGGAAGTGATCTGAATGAAGAGGTTCCTAGAAGAACTAGGCCTGCAGCAAGGAAAGTATGCATTGAATTGTGATAGCCAAAGTGCAATCCATCTTGCCCAAAAATCTCTCTTTTCATTATAAGACAAAGCATATTGATGTTATATATCACTCAATTCGCCAAGAATTAGATGATGGGCTACTACAGTTGGAGAAAATACACAAAGGATAATTCTTCTGATATGTTAACAAAAATTTTGCCCACTGATAAGCAAGATACTTCAAAACCTTGGTTGGCATGTTGCAAATATGATAAAAGGAGGTTTGGGAAATCATCAACAAAGAGATAGAAATTTGTATTTGGACTCAAGTGAGAGATTGTTGACTGTCAGACCAAATAAATAAAATAAATGTATAATGTAGTATTATGACTTCTTGAAACTTCTCAAAGTGTTTACAGTAGTGGTTTTGGGTTTGTGGTTTTGGACTCGTGTTTTTCATAGCACATTTTATTGTGCCAATAATATTTTATAGATTATTTGATGAGAGACTATTTATATGTAATATGTATTAGACATTATGCTTGGGGTTGATAAGGCAAGACTATTGGAGTGAGTGAAAGCCCAAATAGTTCTAAGTTCTTATTTAATAGGAAAGTAACATATCTCTTTCCCCTTTTCCCAGTAAAGTTTTCAACCTAAATCTATTGCTTATTTTGGTTCTATGATTTTTCTTTCATGTTGTTATGCAGATCTAGGATTTGAATTAACAAGCATATAGGACATTATTCAATAGATTTGATATTTTTGTTGATAAATAATTTTTACCATTCTTATTTTTATGGGTAGATTTCTCAATGATTATTATAATGATATAACGGTAAAAATGGTAAAAATAATGAAAATGGGGAAATACAATCTGCCATTTTGATCCACTCATCCCTTGTGGCAAGGATAGCGAATTTTCTTATGTGACGTATTTTGTTTAATCTTCAAGAAATAGGTTGGTTGGTTTGACCTTTTTTCTTTAATGCATAATGCACAATCCATTACCACCATGTTTTATGGGGTTACCAACCAATGTTAATGGTTAGTGGTTAACATCACCCTCTTCTAAAAAACTAATTGACAGAAATACAAAAAATGGCATTGACAAGGTATCAACTTCGTCGTGCTTAAGCACTCAAAAGAAATGAGAATTATTACTCCTCCTCCCTACGTCTGGATTAGGGAGGTTCACGCTTGCTTTCCCACGCCTTAGTCCGGAACATTATCCTCTGCAATTTACTTTAGACACAGTAAATCTTTGTTGCGTGCTGATGGATTGATGTTCATGCGAATGCGGTCTCTAGCGCTCCCGCTCGCAGTAATGGTAAGTATTTGGTTTCCTTTTCTTTGCAAAATGCTGATACCTAAACACGTTTTCATGCCTCATAAAAGGAATTCATAGCTACAGTGCTTTTTATGGTTTTATTTCTAAGTTTACTCAACTAGAACCGGAAATCCTTGTTATATTTCTGGTTAGTCACTGTAAATTCATGAAGTTTTTCTAGTCTGAAACATCAAGATGTTAAAGGATCTTTTACACAAAATCAGAAGGTTCATAGTAGTTTATAAGCCGTGTACAGATATAAGGTTCAGAATTGGTGATTGGTGGTGTATATTTGAGGTTTATTGATGTTGTTTTGCATGTAATGAATCTCCATCACTTTAGATAATTCTCAGAAGTCTTGCCTTCGAATCCTCCCAGCTCCCTGGTGTGGCTCAGTAGCTCTCCCCTTTGCTGGAAAATTCTTCCGGTGATCGGTTTCATGCCCGTCCTTTTCATGAAAATTTCAAATTGGCATCGGGATTAGAAAGCTTTGTCCTCTAATATCCTGTCTTGTACCTGGAAAATCTTCAAATTCCTAGGAACATCCTCTTTGTGGTCTAAATGACAGCCAGATGCCATCATACATAAGTAAAGATGCCAAACCTTTCTGCTGATTTACTCTGAGCTGGTACATGCATTAATTTTGGAGATGTCTGGCTAGTGTCCTTTATGATTTCCCGATTATTCTATATTCCTATCCTGGTGTCAGGACAGCTCCTTTCCCTTTCCTTTTCCCATCCAAGCATTTATTCTATCCAGGTCCTCCTTTTGACGGAAGCCAGAGGGATTTAAATTTTCAGTACTCATCCGGATTTGGCAACTAACTAAAATATTACCGAAATCCAAGGTAAGATTTTTGGAGGCGTATGGACGGAGAGCCCGATGCAATTGCCACGGAGGACCTGATCCGGGCCACCATGGAGGCTGAGAGGGCATGGGAGAATGCCACGTTATCCGGTAATTGGCAAACAACACTGGATGATGTGGTTGTAAAGCCATCTTTCCAAGGTGTTGAC
The DNA here is from genome assembly GCA_031772625.1 of Pinus tabuliformis. Classification (NCBI taxonomy): domain Eukaryota; kingdom Viridiplantae; phylum Streptophyta; class Pinopsida; order Pinales; family Pinaceae; genus Pinus; species Pinus tabuliformis. The sequence goes on along the minus strand of CM062816.1, from coordinate 1,982,166,037 downwards.
AAGGAAAGGTCCCATCACTTATCCCGTAGAGAAGATAGAGGGGCGCAGAAGGAACAGGGTTTTCATGAGCACCTAAACTGCTATAACAAGACAAGAAAACCTGTTAAAATTACCGCTCCGCCTTCTGCAATCAAGATTGACAGTCTCCATCTGACCGAAAGGATTGAGAGTCTACAGAACCTTGCCCTTATAGGTAGATGGCATTTCCCCGAAATGAATGATGTTGATATGAGGAAATGGATAGCAATCCATTGGAAACCAGTGATAGGGTATATACCTATTATATCAAACCTTATGAAGGAGTGGTACTGCTTCCATTTTCTTAATGCTGCTGATGCTGAAGCTATTCAAAAATTCCCGTGGGTGTTTAAAAGGAGCTTCATTGCTCTTTATAGGTGGTATATGGGGTTTGACCAGCTGAAAAATGCGCCCTCAAATAACCTCATATGGGTAAAATTTCCAAATCTTCCCTTAGAACTGTGGTCAAAAGAAACCCTGGAGGAGATTGGTAATTCTATAGGCAGATTTATCTACGTTGATCCTTGGTGTCTTGGAGAAAAGGATAAGAGAATAGCTTGGGTCCTCATAGAAAAATCGTACAGGGGGGATATCCAAATCACATTGAGATTGCTTGGAGAGATCAGATAATCAAGCAAAGATTGGACTTCTGGGGCATCCCGGTCAGATGCGCAGTTTGTCATAAAACTGGCCATTTCATAAAAAAATTGTCCTAATCACAAGCTTCTTAAGAATAGGATCCTCAGACAAAAGGCGAGGAGACAGGTCTCATCGACTAGCCCATCCTCCACAGAGTTGCTAGAAGCCCATCTCCCCAATTCAACAGCTTCCCCACGGGTATTGTCACAGGACCCCCCTCTGTTTCCAGAAACCAAATTTGGCAGTCCAGGTAATATTAATAATTCTTTGATAAGCAGTCCTATAGCTTTTCAGTGCTCCCCCATTCCAGAACCAAGAGATGATAAAGCTATTCCTTCCCCGAGTCCCATGCGGGTAAAGGATTTCTCCGTCGGATCCATTCCTATTCCTATATTGTCCTCATCACCTCCCCCTAATCAAAATCTCTTATCTCATATTAAATGAAAAGAACCATGTGTGTCTGTCACCCTAGTGAACTCCCCTGCTTCATCCCTAATTAATCCTTACGATAGTGATCTGGATTTTCTTCTCAACCGAAAGTCTCTCGAACTGGAGCCTTTAACTATCCACAAACCCAGGAACCAGGCTTCGCCAATCATTAGTCCAGAATCTGCAAAAAATATAACTGTAAGGAAAAAGAATCGGGGTGGCAGCAGGCATTTTAGAGGAAGGACCAATGTTACAGACAGCGGGATTAGAAATCTCTCTCTATTTGATGTTCCTATTTATGGCATGCCAGATTCACAGCCTCTTAGAGCAAGCGCGGCTGGTGAATCCTCCAAATGACTTTTATTATCTCTATGAATATCAGGGGTCTTGGCGTTGACCCCAAATTTCTAACGCTGAAGAATTTTTTCTACTCTTCCAGGCCGGGAATAATTCTTATCCAAGAAACTATGCATAGTCGCAAAGCCACCATTTCTTACTTCAGGAAAATGCTTCCATCTTGGTATATGGTGGCTATAGAGGCTCGAGGATTGTTAGGCTGTCTAGCAACTCTATGAGATCCTAGGCGAATAAGAGCTAAAGCATATAAATGCTTTGTTGGGATCATCATTTCGGCATCCATCAGGGGAAAAGATCTTCCTATTAATATCTTAAACATTTATGCGCCTTATAAAAATAGAGCTCCCTTTTGGGAAAAAAAATTCTCATCAGATATGTTTGATATTGAACATCTCTTAATTGCAGGCGATTTAAATGTAACATTGAGCTCGGGAGAATGTTGAGGATTCGGGAAGAAAAAGGACCCGTCTGCTGATATCATAAAGCTTTAGCGTCTAAATAAAAATTTGGTGGATATCGTTCCTCCGGAAATGAAGCCGACATGGGTTAATGGCAGAACTGATAAGGCCTATATTGCTAAAAGGATTGATAGGTTCCTAGTTCATATCAGCATTATAGATAAGATGGGTATGCCTTTGTCAGCAGTGGGGAATGTACTTGTATCGGATCATAGACCTATTCTCTTATCATGGCCAGAAAAGGGTTCCAGAAGGGGATATCCCTTCAAGTTTAACAGAACTCTTTTACAAGACCCAGCGTTTAATGAATACATTTCCAATGCATGGAAAGAGCTAACAGCAAAGGCTAAGCTTCCCCCATTTTTAACATTCAGAGATAAGATGGCAGCAATGAGAAAGCTAGTGAAGAAATGGCAAATTCAAAAAAGGGAGAAAGATAGGCAGGAACTTCAGACAGTCCAACAGGAATTGGATAGCCTTTTGAAATTATCAGATGCAAACTCATACTCTTTCAGCATGAAATGCAGCATAAGAGAGTTTGAAAGGAAAAAATTTAAATTGCTGAAGCTAGAGGAATCCTTTTGGAGGCTTAAAAGCAGGGCTTTATGGCTCCAAGAAGGCAACAACAACACTAAGTTTTTTCATAACTTTGCTAATGCCAAACGTGACATAAACTCCATATGGAATATAAGGGATGGAAATGGAGGTTTCGATGTATCTCAAGATGACATCACAAAGGAGGCTGTCAGTGATTTCAAGAAACAATACAGCAGAAGGAATGATATCATATTTCGGGACATTCTATGGGGTATTTATTTGGTTCCTCAGATGTTTGATGATGAGAAGAATGAGGCCTTGTTCTAGCCAATCACAGAAGATGAGCTACTCGAAATTATGAAGTCCTTAAAGAAAGATAAGAGCCCTGGCCCGGATGGCTGGACAATTGAATTCTTCATCCACTTTTTCAACCTCATTAAATAGGATCTTCGAAGGATGGTGGAAGCATCTAGGATGTTTGGTAACATACACCATATCACTACTTCCACATTGATTGCCCTAATCCCAAAAAAGAGTGTGCCAAAATATTTTCATGATTTTAGACCGATATCCTTATGCAATATCTCTTTCAAAATCATTACAAAGGTTATTGCTTAAAGAATCAAAGGAACACTGGCCTCCTTTTTATCTAGGAACCAACACGCTTTTCTGAAGGGCCGCAATATTCTGGATGTTGTGGCTAATACTCAGGAGTGCCTGTTCTCTATGTCTTCTCATAATACAGAAGCGGCCATCATGAAAATTGACTTACAAAAAGCATACAATTGCTTACATTGGGGGTTTATTGAAAGTCTTTTGGCAAAGATTGGTCTGAGATCCAACTCCATCCGATGGATCATCGCTTGCATAGTGAATGTTAACTATGCGGTTATTATCAATGGTATTCCCTCTCATTTTTTTCAAGCAGAGAGAGGCTTGTGTCAGGGATGCCCCCTTTCACCTCTTTTATTCATTTTGGCTATGAACTCCCTAAGCATCCACATCAATAAAGCGGTAGCCGAAAATAATTGCAGACCTATTAAGATTTGCAGGCACAACTTCATTTCGCACAACCTCTTTGTTGATGATATCCTCTTATTTGCAATGTTATGCAGAACATCATGGACATGTTTAAAAGATATTCTTGAAAGATTCCAAAAAGCCTTTAGGCTTTTTATTAACAAAGTGAAATCTTTACTCTATCACAATGATACCAATATGGAAGTGGTGAATTGGATTTCTCAGCTTTTTGGGATAGAGTCAAGATCGATCAAGGAGGGCATCAAATATTTAGGTTTTCATCTTAAAGCTAAAGCTTACACAAGGAATGACTGGCAATGGCTGATAGAAAGATTCTATAAAAAGATATCGGCATGGGATCATAGATGTCTATCCTTGGCAGGCAGAGTCATTCTTTCTCAATCTGTTTTATTACAGTTGGCGGTCTTTTGGGCCCATTTATTTGTGCTTCAAGCATGCATTATTCAAAAGATGACCAAGATCACGGCAAATTTTATTTGGGGCGGAAAATCTGAACAGAGTAAATTCCATCTCTCCAAAATGGACATTATTTCTCTGCCTAAGCATCTCAGGGGATGGGGTTTAATGGATCTGAGGGATTTTGGGAAGGCCCTATTATGTAAATCACTCTGCAGAGGCATTTTTGGGGATGGGCCATGGAGTGTTATAGTAAAACAAAAATATATGAAAGGCAAAAGTCTCGAATATTGGTTCAGAATAGGAGCAATTGGAATTAAACAAGGATCTGCCATATGGCTCAGTCTTAGGAAGGTCGAGAAATATTTCTTGAAGAATCTAAAGTGGAGGATTTTTTCTGGAAACAATATCATAATTGGTTTGGATCCTATTTCATGTTGTCGGGGAAGCATTTCCATTCCAGACAATCTCATTTTTTCCTTTCACAAAATTGGTTACTTTACATGGGACAAGCTTATTTCTGACTGGAGCGGCCATAGACCCTTATGGAAGGATGCCTCTGATATCGGCTTGCCAGTCGAATTGAGTTCATCCTAGAACAATGTCAAAGATGCTCTAGTGGCAAGTGGGATTCGTCGTAGAGGGCCAAATGACCACCTAGTATGATCCTTGTCCAATGATCATATGATAGCTCAAGTAAAAGATATTTATTCTGATATTATTTCTTCTAAGGTTTTGCCTACAAGCTCAAAATTTCCGACGGTACTTTGGAAATCGGGTTGCCCTCTTAAGATGATTCTTTTCTCATGGTTAGTGCTTAACAATAAGAACCTGACATGGGATAACTTGAGGAAAAGAAGCTGGCATGGCCCAAGCAGGTGTTCGATGTGCGAAGCAAATGAGTAGTCTAATCTTCACATGTTCTTCCAATGCAAATCCTCTCAGCGAATCTAGTATGACCTAGCCATCTCTTTTGGTTTTCCTCATGTTGTTTTTGTTTCTATCCATGCAGCTTTCGAATGGTGGAGCAGGCAAAGGGAGCCTAGGCGTGTTCTCATCATCATTATGTTATGGTGTGCATGGAAATGGAGAAATCACAAGGTTTTCAGAGACTCAAAGATCCCCTATAAGTCCATCCTGCATAACATTTTTGCAATCTTTGACTCAATCCCAAAGAAGCTGCCCAAATAGCTGGGGCCCGTCATATGGCTTTGGCGTTTTTTGTCCTCGGTATATATGATGGATATGTTTCAACAAGCTTCTATCAACATATGCTTTCTTGTGCCTTATTGCTTTGAATCTGAGCCTGGTTCTGGATGTTTTGTATATGGTTCTTCCTGTTCTTCTCTCAGTCCTTTTCTGATATAACTATGTGTCTTCTGTTTTAGGTGCTTTTACATCTGTTCTTCATGTTTCCGTCAAATGATGGTTTTGACTCGTGGCTTCACAAGCTGCTCCTTTTTGTATCTGTATCCTATCATGGTTTTTATATTGACTTAATATAATCTATGAAGCTTTTTTCTCTGAAAAAAAAAATAAAAATAAAAATAAAATAAAAATAATAAAAATAAAATAAAATAAATAAATAATAAAAAATCATTGTTATTTGAGAATATTTACATGGTATCTAAGTTTAGTTGTTTAAAGAATTATTCATCAAATGATGGAATCTACTTTGCTTTCAATTTCAAAAAAAAAAAAAAAAAAATTCAAATTTTTACAACCACATGTATAAAGATAAACATGTATGATATCTAAACTCACAATATAGTTGGCATTTAGTTAGAATTTATTTTTTTGCAGAAAAAGTTTTTTTGAAAATTCAATATTTTACAACCACACATATACAGATAAACAGTTATGATATCTAAACTCGCAATATAATTGCTATTTAATTAGAATTTAATTTTTTACCAGAAAAATAAATAAATAAACAAAATATTTGTTGACGTCTCTTACATTTAATGAGATATGTCAAAAATAAAGATAAAAATAATATAAAACAAAGAAAATAATAATAAAGTTAATTTTTTTATTGAAGTTGGTTAATTAATTAAAAAAAACACACACAATAATACTATATTCACAAAATAAATTATAAAATATATTTTTGTAAATTTTAAATCAAAAATTGAAAAACAAAAAAATAATATTATTAAATAGCTTGAGAAACTCCCAAGCAAATCAACATTAACAATCAAAGCAACTTGCAGTGGGATAATGCCTTTGTTATATGAAGAGAAGGCAAAAGGTGATTACTAGAAAAAGACACATATCAATGGCCTTTATAGATAAAGAGAACAAGTTATTGAGAAAAAAAAATCCCAAGGAAAAATTTAAAAAATTAGCATCAATTGTAAATCAAGATTTCAAACGATTAGAGAATGACTATCGTAATAAGATTTCAAATCCGTGAAGTGAAATATGCATTTTTTTCTCAAGGATGAGTTGATCTCTTAGAGTAGCCTCGTCAACTTCTATTAAAAAATGAACCAAGAAAATTTCCATTTATGCTATCTGATATAATTGGGAAAATATTCAATATGTAATTAGGAAATAGAATATGTTTATTTTTAGACATATGGATCATGGTCTATGAGTTGCAGGATGCTATTTGTGGATGATTGGTCATGTTGGTAAAAATAGATGGACTTCTATTTTTAGACATATGGGCGGTTTCTATTTTTAGACTGTCAGGCTAAAAATAGAACAGTCGAATATTATTAGCTCATAATAATATTTGGACTATAAACATTATCTTATCCTCTTTGAGCACTTCAGTTTGAGCTACAGATGTGGCACATGCAGCTGTCAGAAGGAAATACGCTTTTCTTATGAGTCAGTTTTGTTATTGCATGGTGGACTTCAGTTAGAACTCAAGTGATTGAGTTTGGTGGAGTTGATTGAGGAGTTGATGGAGTTGTGTTCAGTTTGACTTGGTTGAACTAGTTGTATTTAGTCTAACTGCAAATACACTAGTGATGAGTGATGTGAATCAATTGTTAAATTAATTCACTAATTATTAACTCATAAAGCAACTAAAGAATACCTCAGTTAACTCATTGCATGGACAGTTCGGTGGAGACAGGTGTTAGAGGTTGAGATTGCTATCAGTTGTGACTATAGTTGTGCATGAGATTTGCACAATCAATGGATTGAGTAATGCCAATGAGGATTTCATGGTTCAGCCAAGGAAATACGAGTTTGGATCAGCCATACTCATCAATTCTCATGCAGGATTGTGCAGTGGAGGCAGGCAAGCAGTAGAAGAGATTTGAACCTGTGATTGATTCAGATCTGAGCTAGTTTTGTGTGTAACAGGTGGATATAGTACTGAGTACTTGTGAGGAGTATTGTACTATGTATTGTTACATGTTCTCAATCATTATAATATACAGATAGTGTGGGGTTTTCAGCTATATGCTTTCCCCGGGTTACATACTGTGTTAATGTGTGCATGTGATTGATGTTTCATTGTTTTAATTCTGCAAAATTGATGATCAACGTAGAGGAGGTTATGTATTATGCATGCATTCCGCAATAGTGTATAATCAGGTTAATCTCTGTGAATAAGTGTCATATTATTCAAAATTTCTACAGATTTTAGGTTGGAAGTTAGATGATGAAGGCTACCTTACCGTGTTTGGCAAAGGAGGTTGGAAAATTATGAAGGGGTCACTAGTTATTGCAAAGAGGTAGAGAATTGGCACTCTCTACATATTAAACTCAAAACTATAAAATTTTGATATTGTTGTTGTTAAGGAGTTTGTAACATATTTATGGCACAAAAGGATTGGCCACATGACCGAAAGAGTCCTAAAAATCCTTGTTGAGAAAAAAATTTTGCCTGGGATAAAAGGTACATAATTTAATTTTGTGAACATTGTGTTATGGGTAGACAAAAAGGGTATCATTTATGAGAGATGATCCTAAAATAGATATACAAATATTAGATCTAGTACATTTTGATGTTTGTGGCCCAATCAATATAATTTCACTAGGAGGAGCTACTTATTTTGTTACTTTTATTGATGATGCTTCAAAAAAAGTGTGGGCATTCCCTATTAAAAGCAAGGATCGATTTTTAGACATTTTTCGTAAATTTCATGTGGCTATTGAAAGGGAAACTAATAAATTATTGAGATGTATTGGAACAGATAATGGTGGGGAATATTACTCCAATGCATTTGAAGAATATTGTCACATACATGGCATAAAACATTTAAAAATAGTTCCTCACACTCTACAACAAAATGGAATAGCTGAGAGAATGAATCGAACAATAATCGAGAAGGTGAGAAGTATGCTTTCAAAGTCTGGTTTGCCTAAATAGTTTTGGGCAAATGTTGTCCAAACAGCATGCTACTTAATAAATCGATCTCCCACAACTTCATTGGATGGTGGCATTCCATAAAAGGGTATGGAATGTAAATATTTGTGTTATGCTCTTTTGAAAAATTTTGGTTGTGAAGCATGTGTGCATATTCCTAAAGAACAGAGGTCCAAGTTAAATGAAAAATCATTAAAATGCATTTCCTTAGGATATGTTGATAATGAGTTAGGTTATCCTTTATGGGATCCTTTTAAAAAGAGAGTTATTAGAAGGAGGGATGTTATTTTTAATAAAGAAAAAATGTTTAAAACTAATGACAGAGATGTGGAGTTGAAAAGATTTGTTGAAATTCCAAAACAACAAAAAAATCAACCACCATTATAAGAAGACAAACCAAGAGATAATGAGCACCCATTGCAACAAAATTAAAGTGAGGAACAATAAGGAGAAAACAATGTAAACTTTGAAACGGGAATTATAAACCCAAAACGGGAACTCTAGCCAAAAAACCCCGTAAAAACATCAAAAACAGTGCTAAAAACGAAAAGTGTCGGTGCTGGAATAACACCTTTTTTTTCTAGGATAAATTTTCAACATGTTTTAAAAATGGCAGTGAAAACCAATTTTTTGTGCAAAAATTGTCCAAAAAACACCCTCAAAACGAAGTGTTGATGTTCAAATAACATTTTATTTTTTGGTAAATTTTGTGCAAAAAACACCCTCAAAATGAAAAGTGTTGATGCTAGGATAACAAAAAAAAATTCAAGGGTAAAATTTCAACATTTTGAAATAATGGTGTAAAATATTTTATCATAATCCCGAAAAACATTAAAATTTCAAAAAAATAATGAAAACATAAAATCAAAATAAAAATAAAAAATCAAATTAAAACAATGAAACCACACAAAACAAAACAAAACAAAAAAAGCAAAACATAAATTAAAATATATACTAAAAACAAAACATAAAATAAAAAAACAAAAACAAAAAAAATCAATCATAAAAATGTAATATATATATATATATATATATGTATAATATATAGTATGACAATAATAACTTGGAGGAAGTGTATTCTTACAAGTACCTAGGAATTGATATTCATCACAAGCTCAACTGGAACCATAGCATTGAGAAAAGGATTAATGGGGGGTGGAAAGCTTACTTTGGTCTTGAAAATAATTGTAAAATAGCAAACCTTGTAATGTGGGATAAAAAGAAGTTCCTCTTTGAAACTTTAGTCACTCCTGTTATCTTATATGGCTGTGAGGTTTGGGGTTGCAGCATCTCTAGAGAATCATGGAGAAAGATTGAGCAAATCCAGAAGCGTTTTATAACTTATAACCTGAAAATTAAAAGTAATACACCCTATCCTATTCTCCTTATAGAAGCAGGTCTTTCCCCTATTGAGAGCCTAGCTATGCTTAGGTTTCTGTTGTACAAGCACAAAATCAGTAACATAGACGATCATAGACTTCCTAAGCTAGCTTTAAATTCTAGCCAAAACCACCTAAGGCTCAATCGAGGGTGGCATAAAGACACAAGGGCTTGGTTAAACTATCGGGAGATCAACGAAAATGATGCATTGCAAAACATAAATAACATTAAAGATATTGTTACTTCTAAGTTCAAAGAAAAAATGTGGTGTGAGAAAGACTTAGTGGCTAAAAGAAAATTAAGTTATTATAAGAGGGTCATCAACCCCACCCTAGAAGATCAAAAGTATCTCTCTATTTTAACTAGCTCAAAGAAGAAAATTAATATAGCAAAGATTAGAACGAATTCTCATGAGCTCCATAGTGAAACAGGTCGTTGGGCAGTTCCTAAAACGCCATGGACGGAAAGGATCTGCCATATATGTGAGAATAGGAACATCGAGGATGAAAACCACTTCCTCTTAGAGTGCCCCGCGTATAACCACATTAGATCTCAGTTTCACAATCTTTATTACAATACTGACCTTCCTAGCCTTTTACAATGTCAAAATTATAGTGAACTCGGGAGGCTTCTCTCCAAGCTTTTTGAGCATAGGAATAAAATCTTAAATCAAAATAGATAATTTGTTTATTTAAGTCCGATAGACCATTATTTGTTCTCAGCGGACGTTAACCGTCATCATCATCATCATCATATATATATATATAAAGTTAAGTAACTAAAAATAGAAAAATTAAAAAAAAAAAAAACTAGGAAAAAAAAAAGAAACAAAAAAAAAAACAAACTAACTAACTAAATTAAACAAATATAGAGAATTAACCCAAAAAAAAAAAAAAAAACTAATAAAATTAATATTAAAAAAATTTAAAAAAAAAAACTAAAAATAAATAAAAATAAACTGAAATTACTAAAAAAAACTTATAAAAATAAAAAAATAAAAAATAAAAAATATATCTCTTTTTAAATTAAAAGAAATAAAATAAAAATTAAAAACATTATAAACATATACAAAAATGTTTTTTTCAAAATATATATATATATAGTTTTTTAAATAAAATTTTCATTGTTAATTTAAAAACAAACAAATAAAAACATTAAAATTTTGTGTTTTTTATTTAAAAACATTTCAATTTTTTTTTTAATTTTGTTTTTATATTTAAAAAAAAAAAAAAAAAAACGCCCCCACTAGGCTGCGAGCGGACGTTTGGCCAATTCCGAGAATCAGAATCGGCCAGCCGCCCGCCCGCCACCCGGTGGGGGCGCAACTGTGGGCGGACGGGCTCACGCAGCCCTCCACCCACGGCCGCGCCCCCACCGGGCGGCGGGCGGGCGCGTTAAATTTTTATTTTTTTTTATAATATAAATAAATAAATAAAGAGAGAGAGAAATTTTTTTAATAATTTTTTTTAAATGAAAAAACATAAAATTTTGTTTGAAAAAAAATAAAAATAAAAATTAATTTTTAATGTTTTTATTTATTTGTTTTTAATTTAACAACGAAAAATTTATTAAAAAAAAAAAAACAAATTTTTTTTTAAATCAAAAACACAATTTTTTATATGTTTATAATGTTTTTTAATTATTTTTTTTGTTTTTAATTTAAAAAGACATATATTTTTAAAATTTTCATATTTTTTTAGTTTTTATTTTTTTTAGTAATTTCAGTTTATTTTTGTTTTTTTAGTTTTTTTTAAATGTTTTTAATATTAATTTTACTAGTTTAAAAAAAAAAAAATTGGGTTAGTTCTCTATTTTTGTTTAACCTAATTTGTTTTCGATTTTTTTTTCCTAGTTTTTTTTTAATTTTTTTATTTTTAGTTACTTAACTTTATATATATGTTAATTTTGTTTTTTTTTTTTTTCCAAATTCTTTTAACGTCTATGAGATAAATTTTTTTAAGTTTTTTTTTTTTTTTTTTTTTTTTTTTTTTTTTGTATATATTTGTATATTTGTTTTTTTTAACTAATCAATATTTAAAAAAAGATAATGCACCTGCGACTGAGATCAATCTATTAGACTTCAAACATCAGACTTCAGTAACAAATAAAACGATCTTCTTTAACTTTAAAAACGCCGGACTACCAAAGTAGAACCGCTGTTTTTCTTCCAAAACAAACTGGATTCTTCTTGCATCATATAGGTGCGGCCATCACACCCTTTTCCCAACGCATAAAAAAAATGACACCCGTTGGTTTCAAACAAAAACAGAAAACATTGTATTTCCACCTGCGCTATATTATTACAATTACCAAATGATTACATATTCATTCGTCCATTGTATCCACCGATACAATGCGTTCTATCACGCAGCACATCACAGGCTTAACCTACGCATAATAGATCACAACCAAAAACAAAAGGAAATCAAACGAAACATCTGTTCATCTCTTATTTGACAACGCAGGTCTCTAATTTACATGGCTATCTGAATAAACGAACAACAAAACAAAAAAACCCCGATCCAACCACGTTTTTTTTTGGCATATCAAGACTTTGACATGTAATCATAAAAACAATCACACTATCGACCCGGATTCTGAGCCAATTCCAGCCTATCACCCACACAATTACGTGATCCCCTTAATCTGCCTCTGGATTACCGGTCCCTCCTTTTCAAAAAATGGTGCAGGTTTCTTTTCATTTCCCTTTGACCGCAAATTCCTTTCAATGAATCCGTCCTCCCCCATATCTCAGTTAGATTTTAATGCAGGTTCGGTGATTGACCCATATTCCGGTCCAACGCAGTTGCATTAGCCACAATCGGCGGTCAGAACAGGTATATAACACCTGTTTATAACAATTTGCCAGATTTCAAGCGCTCTTGAATCAAGATCTCCCAAAAGAAATCGGCGTTGATCCGCTCCAAGAGATCTTCAGTTTGCCATTTATTTCCACCAGAATCGCCCTTCTTTAGCTTCTGTTATGCCACTAATTACTCTAACAATAGATAAGGTGATCACCATAAATTTATTCCAACAGAAGATGCACCTAACAAATCAAACACTAAATGGAAATATTTTAACTATTACAACAACAAACTAACTGTGAACTCAACTCTCTATCAACAGCAAATGAAATACGATTTTTTTTTTTTTCAAGCCACAACATGTGGGCAATTTCCCACATTGTTGGCCCGTCCCGATGCTCCTGCATCAAAAGAAAAATGAAACAACTTGAAAATTCGTTAAGTAATCATAATTTAAAAAATAATTGGAAATAATAAATTTTAAAGTGTGAAAATTAAGTCCTTTAAGAAAAAGTTATGCTGCATCAACACGTTGCATCTACACATTTTAAAATTAGCATGAAAATCACTAATATTTAAAAACAAATATTTATATTTGATACATAAGAAAATTTAAAATGTCAAAAATATGCTCCCAACAAAAAGAAGTGTATTCTGTTTAACCACTTTTGAAAATCGGGTCACGTTTTTACTACCCCTACGAAACGGGTAATCGTATCAGTTATTTAAAGTGCCAAAAACTATGCTCTAAAAAAATATGTGTGTTCTGCATCGCCCCTTTTCAAAATCGAGTCAATTTTTTGCTATCTCTACGAAACGGGTAACAGTATCAGTTCCCGTTTCAAAGTTTACATTGTTAGAAAAACATGAAGAACAACAAGATCAACAATCATTAACATAAATTCCACCATAAAATTCATCAATTCCGCAGGTCTACCTCGCCACATAGGCCTTCGCAAAGGTATTCCCCCTTAGAATACATTTTATTGATTGATGAAAGTGATTGATAAAATAACATCAAATGTCAAAAGCTATGCAAGAAGAGTTAAAATCCTTGAATGATAATAAGACATGGGTTTTAGTTGAAAGGCCAAAAGGAAGAAAGGTTTTAAAGAACAAGTGGGTGTATCAAATAAAATATGAAGGCGAGGAAAATTAGTAAAAATTTAAAGCAAGGCTAGTGGTGAAAGGTTTTGGGTAAGAATAAGGTATTGATTTTATAGAAATTTTCTCTAGTTGTTAAAATGTCATCAATACGAGTAGTGCTTGGTCTTGTAGCTACTCTAGATTTAGAATTGGAGCTATTAGATGTTAGGACAACCTTCCTATATGGTGATTTAGAAGAATAGATATATATGGAGCAGCTACAAGGATTCATTGCAAAAAGTAAAGAAAACTTGGTATGCATCTTGAAGAAGAGTCTATATGGGTTGAAATAAGGGCCTCGCCAATGGTATAAGAAATTTTACTCTTTTATGCATGATCATAATTTTAAAAGGCTAAATGCAGATCATTGTGTATACATTAAAAGAGATGAAAGATGCAATTTCATTATCTTAGTAGCCCTTGCCAAGGAAAGGCTATAGCAATCGATTTGTCTATTGACCACTAATAGTTTAGACCATGACAACTTCTAATGTTTAACTTTGTAAATCATTAAAGTATTTTTTATTTTAATAATAAAAACAATTTATTACCATTTGATTGGCTTAAAATTTTGTCTTATTTCAGCTCTTTTGACATGTGTCACATGTCACCCTTGAAATTTGGTTACCCTAAGAATTCGCCAATTTTCATGGGGATCATGATTGGCATTTTGTAATCAAAATAAAACTAAATCTAAATCTATATCTATATTTAAGTAAATTATAATCAATTTTCTTCAATTTATTTAAAAAAATCAAAATAATATATTTAAATATTTCCTATAACCCTCTCTCCAAACAAATTTATGATAATTTATAAAAATTCAAAATAAAATAATGATGTGATACTTTCCTATATAATGTATAGTTGTTATACATTAATTTATTTTAATTTAGTTAGCATTTAAATTTATTAAAACTTTTATTTTTAATTAATGAGAAAATAAATAAATAATTTAATACTATATTAATTTTTTTATAATAAAATGATTAAATTATATATATAATTTTATATTATATTAATTTTTTTTATAATAAAATGCTTAAAATATATATTAAATATTAGCAATTCAAATTGGAAATAAATTTAAATTAGTTGGATATTTTTAATTTTTTATATAAAATTATTTTTTTAATAATAATTTAATGTAAAAATATTTCATATGAATTATTAATTAATCTAAATTTAAATTGGTTTAAAGTTTTTAATTTTATCTTTCGTGTATATTTATATTTAAATTAATTTTTATTTAATTAATCTAAATTTAAATTGGTTTAAAGTTTTTAATTTTATTTTTCGTCTATATTTATATTTCAATTAATTTAATTTTTAAAATATTTATATATATATTTAGATTTATTATTTTATTTAATATAATATTGTATTATGTAATGTGAGAGCATTTTCTTTTTATAATAAATTTCAAATAATACTTAAAATGAAGATTTAATTAGAACTTTAAAAAAATGATTATTTAACTAGTTTAAAAAAGAAAATTAATATAGCCAAGATTAGAACTAAATCTCATGAGCTCTATAGTGAAACTAGTCGTTGGCCAGTTCCTAAAACACTATGGATGGAAAGGTTTTGCCATCTCTGTGAGAATATGGACATCAAGGATAAAAATCACTTCCTTTCAGAGTGCCCAGCGTACAACCACATTAGATCTCAGTTTCAAAATCTTTGTTGCAATACTGACCTTCCTAGCCTTTTACGTTGTCAAAATTACAGTGAGCTCAGGAGGCTTCTCTCCAAGTTTTTTGAGCATAAGAATAAAATCTTACATCAAACTAAATAATTCATTTATTTAGGTCTGATAGACCAAAGTTTGCTCTCAGTGGACGTTAACCACCACCATCATCATCATAATTGTAACAACACCATTTAGTGAAAATACAAATTTAATATTATAACAATTTTATGGCAAAATATTTCATAATAGCCCTTAAAACAAGAAGATTTAGTTGGATCTTAGTGATTGGCATACGTCATTAAAATGAAATATTTTTTTTATTAGTCCTTGCCAAGGTAGGTCTTTAGCAACCACTACTAGTTTAACATTGACCAATACAAGTTATAATGTTTAACTTTGATAACAATATATATATATATATATATCTATTGTTGCAAAAATTATTTTTCAAACATTTAATTAGACCATAAATGAAAGGCTTATTGTAGCCTTCACGCCATGTGGATAATTATCTCATATTTTTATGCCATAATTATTGGATGTGGTTGCAATATTTATGTGATGAATCTTATATATTTTTGGAATGCTTTTTCATTATTAAGCTTCATAGAAAAACCAACCAAGATAAGAAAATGTAGAATTTCATTGGATAGTAAAAATATTCTAAAATTTAAGGAACGAGACAAGAAAAAATTAAGCTAATTGTTTATTTCCATAAAATTGGTCGAGTGAGTTATTATCTACTGGATTCATTGGACATGGAAATATCATATAAAAATGGTCGAATCCCCATTAAGATTAATAAGATTTTTTAATTAAAGAACAAAACATTAACTCTAAAAAATTGATGATGATGATGATGGTTAAAGTCCGCTGAGACCAAACATTGGTCTATCAGACCTAAAGAAACAAATTATTTATTTTGATTTAAGATTTTATTCCTATGCTCAAAAAGCTTTGAGAGAAGCCTCCCGAGCTCACTATAATTTTGACATTGTAAAAGGCTAGGAAGGTCAGTATTGTAACAAAGATTGTGAAACTGAGATCTAATGTGGTTGTACGCGGGGCACTCTAAGAGGAAGTGGTTTTCATCCTCGATGTTCCTATTCTCACATGTATTTATATTTTTTATAAATACATGGTTGTTAATATATATTGGTATGGTTAGAAATGAAAATAAATGTAGCTTAAAAAATTAATTTTAATAAGTTTTACAGTGAAATAAAAGGTTGAAAAAGAAATAAAATAATTATTTGAAAATGAATAAAATAAAAAATAAAATGAATAAAGTAAATAATAAATAATAAATAAAATAAAATTATATATTTATAATAAAATCAAACTATATAAATTATATCGTAAAATTATCATATTTAAAAATGTTTTTTCAATTTCATAAATAATTTTGATTTCCTATATTTTTTTATATATATATACATAACTTTTAATTTAGTATTCATTTTATACTTAACAATACAATCTCAGTAGAGGTTTCACTCGAGCTTTTCAATAGGGTCCGATAATGTCAGTTTTTGCTTGGTTCCGCGGGTATCACCGCCTATCACAGCTGGAAAATAGCTAATGGCGGAACAGCACCTATGGGAACAGTAGCAAATATTCAAATATTGTTAAATAAAATTTTATATCAATATCTCAAAAGAAACATGTATTGAATCAACTAGTTTATATTGATTCATTTTGGTAGTATAAATTTTAATAGAATTTATTGTTCAAACAATTAGTTTATATTAAACTACTTTTAATATAATTTATAATAAAAACTAACGTTGAAATGTATTATTTTATTTAAAAAATAACATCAAATATTGATTTTTAAAATTTAGTTTCAATACAATGAAAATTTTAATATTATTAATAATTTTTAAACTATTTATAACTTTTAAACTATTATATCTTATTATCTTAATTTCTAATTCTATAAATTTATTAATAATAAAGTTTATTTTTTCGTCCGAAAAAAAAGTTTATTTTTTTATATTTCTAACTTTTAATCTATCTTAATCTATTATTTTAATTTCTAATTCTATAAAGCTATTGACAATATTGTTCATACCCTATTATGTAACTTCTAATTTAGGCTAATTCGGCATTGTTTAAAAAAAAAAAAAAAAACCCAAAAGACACCTCATTATATATGAGTGAACAAAACAAAATTATGTTGTAGATTGAAATAAATATTTGAAAACCCCATTCCCTTATATTTTTGTAAACTTATGCACAGCAACAAGTGGTGTATGAAGTCCATTTAATGAAATCAATGGAATACCAAACCAAAAATGTATATAAATTGGTAACCAATCCAATACAATGTGTTCAAACAAAATATTATTGGGAGATGAATTGAGTATATTTGTTATATAAGGTATTTAAGTTACACTATCAAGGTAACAAATCCAATTCAATATGGTCAAACAAATCCAATATGTTCAAATAAAATAGTATTGGGAAATGAATTGAATATATTTATTACATAAGATATTTAACTTGGGCTCTCTAAGTAACAAATCCAATCCAATATATTTAAACAAAATATTATTAGGGAACTAATTGAATATAATTGTTACATAAGATATTAAAGTTAGAACGTCAAATTGTGAATAGAACAGAGTTGCACATATAACTCATAAAGTTGTCAATTAACAAAAGACTATATTATATTATATTATATGTACAAATTGTGAATATAACAGAATTACACATATAACTTGTAAAGTTATCAATTAACAAGAGAATATATTATCTGTAAACAATAGTGTTTATGTCATTGTTAATATAATGGTCATTGTTAATATGATCTACTAATATCATTAGCAAATATGATCTACTAATATCATTAGCAATCCAAGCTCCTAGATCACAAAACTTTATGTTGTTTTTAGCAGTTGGATTATTATTGGATTGTATAACATTGTCATTTGAAAGGAACTCCATATATATTATTTTATTTTTTTCAAAATATTATATATCAACACTTGTATATCTTCTTATATTAAAAGTATCAATCCAAGCTCCTAGTTCACACAACTTTATGTTGTTTTTAGGAGCTGCATCATTACTGGATTGTATAATAATGTCATTTGAAAGGAACTGCATATATATTATTATATTTTTTTCAAAATATTACATAACAACATGGTAAAACTTGCATATCTTCTTATATAAAAATATAAAAATAATACATCTTTATATAAAAATATTTAAATCTAACTATCTAAAATTTATTGCCATCTTATTCACATTAATAGCATCATTTCTTTTTGCTTTATTATCCCTGTTATCCTCATTCAGCTTTGCTAAAGCATTAATGGCATATTTTGAAATAATAAATATGAAATGTCATTTCATATACTTTTCGTGAACAAATCACAAAAGTTTATTAAAAAAATCTATAAAATATTTGACATTGCCAAATTTATCTAAAATAGTGAACTGTATTTAATGTATTATAGAACACATGTTTATGATGTCCTCTCTAATGATTGTTTCTATTGCAAGGGAAATATTGAATTGTATCTAATGTATTATATGGCACATCTTTATGATGTATTTTCTAATGATATTTTAACATTGTAAGTAATGATTGTTTCCATTTCCACCTCGAATTAGATGATGTGAATCTAGGTATAATAGGTCATTTGAGTCAGTATAACAAGTATTGGATACATGTCCACAATCGTTACCATGTAACATTTGTAGAGCTTGATCATTAATGGGCATGTATTAATGTCACAGATCATGTATTGAGACATGGAGGTGTTTCCACCACCACCATGAATATAAGTGACATCTCTCAGCTCTTACTTAAGATTGCATGTAGAAAAACCATAAACAATGGAAACGCAAATGGTTTTCTATTTCCTTTTCTTTCTTGTGTGTAGATTGAATTTTAAATTTTAGTTTTAGTCAACATAATTTTAACAAAATGGATGGAGAGATTTTTAGTTAGCATATTGTTAACAAAATGGCATAATGGCATGAAAGGGTGGTGGAACGAGTAAGAAACTCAACATAGTGATGATAGATACATCAACCATAGATGTAATCATGATATTAAAATGTTTTGAATCTCATATTTTGTTACACAAGTGTTTATCAATGGTGTGCTCTCCAATTTGTGCAACAACAACACCTCCCCTATTCACTACAAGGAGTGAGTAGATTATTCCCTTGATGGTGACATGATTTTTTTGTTTGAAGTTTGTGTACAAGAATATTGAAGATTGGGTTGTCAAGAAACAAAAACAATATCATATTTGACAATTTTTGTTTCACGTTTGCTTATATATATATATATAGTTAATAGGCATGGACTGCGTTGCATCCAACATCACTTGTTATTATATGTTGATTGTTGAGAAAGATAAGGTAATGATTAACAAGTTAAAAGAAGAATTAAACAAGGTCTTTGCAATGAAGAATTTAGTACTAGCAAGAGAGATTTTGGGGATGCAAATTATACATGACATAAAAAGGATGAAATTATGGTTGTTACAACAATAATACCTTGGAAAAGTGCTGGAAAAAAATTCACAATAGTTGATGCAAAATCTCTAGGTACACTTCTCATTTCAAATTAACATCTAATTTAACAATGCCCCACTACTATTGAAGAAAAAGAAGAAGTGTTCAAGATTCCATATGCTTCTACAATAGGAAGTCTTATGTATGTTATGGTATGCACTCGCCCTTACATTACACATTCAATGGGAGTAATAAGTAGGTTTCTTGCAAACCCGTGGAAGGAACATTGGAGCGCAGTTAAGTGGGTTCTAAGATATATTAAAGGCTCAATTGATTATTGTTTGTGCTTTCAATATACTAATACCTTGTTGGAAGGATTTATAGATGTTGATTTCACAGGGGACATGGATTCTATAAGATCTACAACATGTTACATTTATACTTTTGCAGGGGATGTAGTATCATGGGTATCTAGACTCCAAAAGTTGGTGGCTCTTTCTATCACACAAGTTCAATATATGGCAACAACGGATGCATGCAAGGAAGTGATTTGAATGAAGAGGTTCTTAGAAGAACTAGGCCTGCAGCAAGGAAATTATGCATTGAATTGTGATAGTCAAAGTGCAATCCATCTTGCCAAAAATCTTGCTTTTCATTATAAGACAAAGTACATTGATGTTATATATCACTCAATTCGCCAAGAATTAGATGATGGGCTACTACAGTTGGAGAAAATACACAAAGGATAATTCTTCTAATATGTTAACAAAAAAATTTCCAACTGATAAGCAAGATATTTGCAGAACCTTGGTTAGCATGTTGCAAAGATGATAAAAGGAGGTTTGGGAAAGCATCAACAAAGAGATAGAAATTTGTATTTGGACTCAACTGAGATTGTTGAGTGTCAAACCAAATAAATAAAATAAATGTATAATGTAGTATTATGACTTCTTGAAACTTCTCAAAGTGTTTACAGTAGTGGTTTTAGGTTTGTGGTTTTGGACGCTTTTCATAGCACATTATATTGTGCCAATAATATTTTTATAGATTATTTGATGAGAGACTATTTATATGTAATATGTATTAGACATTATGCTTGGGGTTGATAAGGCATGACTATTGGAGTGAGTGAAAGCTCAAATAGTTCTAAGTTTTTATTTAATAGGAAAGTAACATATCTCTTTCCCCTTTTACCAGTGAAGTTTTCAACCTAAATCTATTGCTTATTTTGGTTCAATGATTTTTCTTTCACGTTGTTATGCAGATCTAGGATTTGAATTAACATGCATATATGGTATTATTCAATAGATTTGATATTTTTGTTGATTAATAATTTTTACCATTCTTATTTTTATGGGTAGATTTCTCAATGATTATTATAATGATGACAACGGTAAAAATGGTAAAAATAATGAAAATAGGGAAAATACAATCGGCCATTTTGATCCACTCATCCCTTGTGGCAGGGATAGCAAATTTTCTTCTGTGACGTATTTTGTTTAATCTTCAAGAAATAGGTTGGTTGGTTTGACCACCTTTCTTTAATGCATAATGCACAATCCATTACCACCATGTTTTATGGGGTTACCAACCAATGTTAATCGTTAGTGGTTAACATTACCCTCTTCTAAAAAACTAATTGACAGAAATACGAAAAATGGCATTGACAAGGTATCAACTTCATCATGCTTAAGCACTCAAAAGAAATAAGAATTATTACTCTAAAAAATAAATGAATATTATAATAATAATAATAAATTATTTCTTTTATAATAATAGTAACTATTGTATTAAAAGATAAATGAATATAATAATAATAATAATAAATTATTTCTTTAATAATAATTATTATTATTGTATTTTGATTGAAGGTTTTTTTAAGGTTGATTTGCATATCATTGTTATTTGAGAATATTTACATGGTATCTAAGTTTAGTTGTTTAAAGAATTATTCATCAAATGATGGAATCTACTTTGCCTTTAATTTCAAAAAAAAAAATCAAAATTCAAATTTTTACAACCACATGTATAAAGATAAACATGTATGATATCTAAACTCACAATATAGTTGGCATTTAGTTAGAATTTATTTTTTTGTAGAAAAAATTTTTTTGAGGATTCAATATTTTACAATCACACATATACAGATAAACAAATAAACAGGTAAACTCACAATATAATTGCTATTTAATTAAAATTTAATTTTTTTCAAGAAAAATAAATAAATAAATAAAATATTTGTTGACGGCTCTTACATTTAATAAGATGTGTCAAAAATAAAGATAAAAATAATAATAAAGTGAATTTTTTTATTGAAATTGATTAATTAATTAAAAAAACACACAATAATACTATATTCACAAAATAAATTATAAAATATATTTTTGTAAATTTTAAATCGAAAGTTGAAAAACAAAAAAAATAATATTATTAAATACCTTAAGAAACTCCCCAGCAAATCAACATTAACAATCAAAGCCAAGCTAATCAACATTAACAATCAAGGCAACTTGCAGCGGGATAATGCCTTTGTTATATGAAGAAAAGGCAAAAGGTGATTACTAGGAAAAAGACACATATCAATGGCCTTTATAGATAAAGAGAACAAGTTATTGAGAAAAAAAAATTTCTTATGTGACGTATTTTGTTTAATCTTTAAGAAATAGGTTAGTTGGTTTGATCTTTTTTCTTTAATGCATAATGCACAATCCATTACCACCATGTTTTATGGGGTTACCAACAATGTTAATGGTTAGTGGTTAACATCACCTTCTTCTAAAAAACTAATTGACAAAAATACAAAAAATGGCATTGACAAGGTATCAACTTCGTTGTGCTTAAGCACTCAAAAGAAATAAGAATTATTACTCTAAAAAATAAATGAATATAATAATAATTATTATTATTGTATTTTGATTGAAGGTTTTTTTTAAGGTTGATTTGCATATCATTGTTATTTGAGAATATTTACATGGTATCTAAGTTTAGTTGTTTAAAGAATTATTCATCAAATGATGGAATCTACTTTGCCTTTAATTTCAAAAAAAAAAATCAAAATTCAAATTTTTACAACCAAATGTATAAAGATAAACATGTATGATATCTAAACTCACAATATAGTTGGCATTTAGTTAGAATTTATTTTTTTGCAGTAAAAGTTTTTTTTAAGATTCAATATTTTACAATCACACATATACAGATAAACAAATAAACAAGTATGATATCTAAACTCACAATATAATTGTTATTTATTTAGAATTTAATTTTTTTCAAGAAATATAAATAAATAAATAAAATATTTGTTGACGTCTCTTACATTTAATGAGATGAGTCAAAAATAATATAAAACAAAAAATAATAATAAAATTAATTTTTTTTATTGAAATTGGTTAATTAATTAAAAAAAAACACACACAAAATAATACTATATTCTCAAGGATGAGTTGATCTCTTAGAGTAGCCTCGTCAACTTCTATTAAAAAAATGAACCAAGAAAATTTCCATTTATGCTATCTGATATAATTGGGAAAATATTCAATATGTAATTAGGAAAATAGGTGGTTTTTTTTGGGTGAGATAATGGGTTTACCATTGGATTTTCTTAAAATTGTTATTTAATACTGTATAGTTAATAAAATTAATTAATTAAACAATTATTAAGGAATTTTAATAATGGGATGATTTAAATGTGGTAGTTAATTAGTTTAAAATTTGAGGTAAAATTTAAAGAATTTGTTATTTGATCTAGTCAATCAAATTGAACCATTTCTACCTTACTTTAAGGGAATTAGTTACATTTTGGTGCTATATATTGATGACCTTACGGATCAAAATCTATAATGAAATTTCTTGACAAGCTATTAGATTTTGTATTTCTTTTGTATGATGAGTTATGCTCACTTGTGTTTAAGTGTTGGAATAATGTCTTTGGATGATGCCTTAATTGGTTGATTTAAAAGTGGTAGTTAATTAGTCTAAAATTTGAGTTAAAATTTAAGGAATTTGTTATTTGACCTAGTCAATCAAATTGAACCATTTCTACCTTACTTTACGGGAATTAGTTACACTTTGGTGCTATATATTGATGACCTTACAGATCAAAATCTATAATGAAATTCTTTGACAAGGTATTAGATTTAGTGTTTCTTTTGTATGATGAGTTATGCTCACTTGTGCTTAAGTGTTGGAATAATGTCTTTGGATGACACCTCTTCTTGGCATGTATAGCTCCTTGATAAATCTAATTCTCTATTTCTCCAACATGGAATCAAAGCTAATGGTTTGAGACCCAGCCTAATGCCTACAAGTCCTTCAAAGGTTGTCAATTGAATGTAGTCTTGATGAGTTGGAGTTGTTGTTTGGAAAAATAACTTATGGTTTCAACTTATCAACTAATTATTGTTTAGAGCAAAACACTATAATTTTAAATGGTCACAATTATGTTGAATGTGTATAAGATATAAAAAATATTAACTAAATATTTTTTCTATTTTTATTTGTTTTATATAATATTTACATAGTTGACATTGAAATATATGATTTATGTTTCACATTAAAATGTTAATACATGCCCCCTTATATTCTGAGGTAGAGAACATATATCCACAGGATATAATCTCTCTCTCTCTCTCTCTCTCTCTCTCTCTCTCTCTCTCTCTATATATATATATATATATATATATATAGAGAGAGAGAGAGAGAGAGAGAGAGATTATTTTTGTTATCAATATTTTTTGTGTGTGTATAGAGTCAATTTTGGTTATCTTGGGTTGTTGGGTGGAATGGTTGTTATATTCCTCACATGATTTCAATTCACCACTAGTGACATGATGAGGATTGACGTATTTTTGTTATTAAGATTTTTTAAGATGTTACATGTCAATTCATATTAAACATTAAAGGAATTACAAATCTCATTCATACTCTAAATTAGAAAGAACCTATTCATGGAACTCTCTCATTATCTCTCTCTGTATTTCATGTTAAAATCTTTTACTCAATATACATATTGAAATATGTGATTTATATTCCATACTAAAAAAATAGTTATTAATATTTTTTAAATGTTATATATCAACTCCATATTAAGAATATGAAAAGTGAAAATATACTTTCTTTTTATTTAAATTATTTTATTTTTCTGTGTTGATATAAAATTATGTTATTTAATAAGAAATGAAATATTTTATTTATGGATGACACTAAAATATTTTTTGTGGTTAAATTATTTTTGTTTTAAATATTATATATCAATTGAACATAAAAAGAATTATACATCTTATAATATTAATTGAACAAATTGCATATTAAGTAAATTATTTTTTTTGCTTTCAACTAATTTATCTCTCTCTCTAAAGTTGATGTAAAATTAAGGTGGAAGTTGAAGTAATTTATTAATGGCCAGAATCGATTTTTTATTACTATTTTTAATTTGTTATGTAAGTATTATTTTATTATTTTAAAATGTAATGTTACATGACAACATGTCCCTCCTACAGGGTTGTAGAGCGTCTCTCAACGCAATAACAAAAAAAACCATTTTAATGTGGACAATGTAGTCCATAGATAAAATGTCTCAATGCACATGTTATGTAAAATATTTTAATGTCAGCTACGTATATATTATATATTGTTTTAAAAAATTATCTATGTATCATATAAAGCAATTAAAAAAATATTTTTTTATGGTTAAAATGTTTGAAGGAGTCTCGTTATTTTAAATTTTTTCCTTTTTCTTTTTTTAACAAGAACCAAGGATAATTTTGTATTAAAGATGGCGTAAGAATAAAACTCAGATGTAAGACATGGAAAAATTATTTAGTGAGACTGTTTCTAAAAGCTACTATATATGTCTTCACCCAATCTCCACTTTCTGAGTACATCATATTTAGACATTTTGTGCAATTGGTCTCTTTATACTGCTTATATAAGCACCAAAAAACATCAAACAAAAAGAAAAAATTGTAGTGAATCTAGGAGATTATTTCTAGTTACGTGATGGGTGATCCTTAGAGGTAAAATTGACTTCAAATTTTGCCTTCACTTCAATCTATAGTTTGTATATGTAGAGTTGACAAACTTGCATTTCTTCTATATTGGTGGAAATTTCCTAATGGATTGTGTTGAGATGGGTGTCATTGGCATTGTCCCATGAGGCCATAACTTGTTGGGAAATGGATGACAGTTGAAGGAAATAAGTATAGAGAACACATATTTTGATTTTTGAGATTGTCTTAACCTTGTGGGTTTTGTTGTTGAGTTTTAGCAAGGACATTATCAAGATCATCTCTCTATCGAGAAATAAACCAGGGAACAACAATAAGATATTCAAATAGGCCATTTGGATTCCAAAGCCAAAATGTCCTAGGAGAGATGCAACAACGATTGGCTGAGAGGGCGGAACCACTGAAGAGAATTGTCAGATGTGCAAAGGACCCAGATAGAAGTAGAGAAAACTACGTAGGGGAAGATAGGTTGTTAAATGGAGATCCAAAACATATCAGGAGGCAACAATAACCACAATTAATAGCCTCAAAATGTAGGAGTACCTGGGGGCAAAGAAAAGAGACAGGTCAGCAGATGAGTGCAGAAAAGAAAATTCAGACGGATAGAGGGAGTGGATTACCTCTATAGCGACTGATCCGAGATGAATACCACAGATCATGAATTGCTACAAACCATGAATTTCACGGAGAATATTGCCACAGTCACGTATCTTGGTGGAACTTGATTTCAAAGGATGGATTTATAGTCCATATTGTGTTGTCAGGTGAGAATTTGTCCATTGATGTCCACTCAAAGACATCGAAATCATCAATACCTTTCCTTATGCCTGAAATCATGAATAGCGCATTTCTTTTCCAAAGCGTACCATCCCACTTCCTTTGTTTATCCAAGAGTTTCCCCTAATCGAAGTCGGCCCTAAATTCATCACTGGCATCGGTTCGCTTTCCCATCATAAATGAGAATGCGTAAATGAATTCATAAGAACTTCCACTTCCCCTAGGCTAATTTTGATTGAGTCAATTTTCTATGGTCCTTCAGTTGTTGTCATTGTCGAGGTGCATCCTCTTATTTTTTGGATGTTAAAGGGATCCTTGTATCACATCCTTGTTCTAGCCTCCTTGATGTCAAGTGTGGGTTTTTTCATCTTATAAGTATATGTCCTACCTCTTATCGGTTGAAGGGATTCCATCATTTCCTTTCTCGCAATGGATTTTTCCCTATCGACCATGAAACATTTTTCTCTACAAGTTCATCAAGAAGCTTAGAACCACAATGTATGATTTCCCCATCGATGGTCTATTTCACATTTGGTAGTACTTTGCATCATTGAGTGTTGATTGGTTCCTTCTGGTGTTTGACTCTATCACATCTATTCAAATAAAGGAGTATACTATTTACTTGGTACCCATTTTTCTCATTGATAGGCTACCTTGCATCTAGTATATATTACCATCAATGATTTCTAACTAGATAGATTCTCACATATTCAATATCAACTCATTATACCATCACAGAGATTTATACTTGAGGTTGGTTTCGTTAAAAACTCTAGGTTTCAATGTTTTGGGCATGTATAACACCCATTTAGTCGATCATGAGCGTATGTGTGTGAGTCCTTCCATTAAGGGCCTTCTTTGTCCCATATTTATACCCCTTATAAGTGATATTACTTCAATTCAGTCCAAGATATGTAATGATATATCATTACCTACCCCTATCATGTTTTTTTCATGATCCCATTTTATTTGAAATGGCCCTTTATCATTATTATTCACGATCCCATTTTTAATTTTATTTGATACTCATACAAGCATGGGTATGTCCAAATTGTGGAAAAATGAATGGTTATTATTCACATCCATTGTTATGTTTGTAGGAATTTCCTCCTTCTTTCTGTGGATGACATCCTCTTCTAAGACTTTAAGATTCACTTTACATATTTACGAAAAGTGATATATTTTAGATGTGTATTTCCCTCACACATCAAGGGGCATCTACTAACATGTTAGTTTCATCACTTTGTGATAGTTTGCATTAATTCCTAAAAGAATTATAAAGTGGTCTATGTAATAACCAATCCAAAATTTGTTTGGAACTTTTACGAATTATAATTATCATTAATTTTATTTCCTTGCATAAATTTCTCTCTAAAAGTGTGCAATCACATTCATACCAAGACAAAATTAGCACAACCTTTTGTCTAGTCAAAATTGACTACAATGTGTGCGTCTAACAAACAAATGGTAGACAAATTTAACTATGATCTTAGATAAGAGGTGAAATTGCAAATATCTCAAGATTCTTAAGTATTGATCATAAAAATCTTTAGACATTGTACAGGGAACCAAAACATTATCAAATGGAAACCTTCACATAGGGTTCACATCTTTGGATTCAAAAGTAGGTTTTAATTCTTGGATTTTCTAAGTCGGTAGCCATATTGTGTTGATATTTTGAAAAAGCAAGTGCCTTTAGAAATATTAGCAGAGGAATGAATCCAAAAGAGTTGGAGATTGGAAACCACTTCTACATATGCATTAGGTAACATTCTTATCACAATCTAATAACATTTAATTAATCAAACATCTTTCTTCTCCCTTATCGCCAAATTTATATATTTTGATAATAATGTTCATATGCTTATGTTTATGCTCTATTAAATTATTAATGAGTCTAGGGTATCTCTCTTTTCCAAGTAAAAGTTAGGATTTATCATTTTAGAAGGAAGAAAACTTTTCTTTAGATGTTCATGTGTAGGATATATTGGAAAACCATTGTGATTCTTTTTTGTCCTTCTCCTCTTCTTACTCCTAGAACTTATATAACAGCCATTTATAAACTCTTTGGGATTGGTTCCAAGTTCTTTCCTATCTCTCAAAACCCTAGTTTTAGTTTGAGATTTAATTGAATGTTTGTTTGCCTGGAAAGGGTTAGATCGAGCTATATTTTTTGTTTCTACAATAATGAACCAACCCATTAGTGGATTTCTATTTAAAATCTCAATACTAGAGTGTTTTGTACCAAGTTATGCTCTTATTCTTGAAAAAGGAAAGGCATTAAGATACCTTAGTTTCACTTGACATCAATTCTTTTACATATTTTTGGTGAATTTAGAATTTTTTTTTTTAATGATCTCGTGACTAAACATGTTTTCTAGCATTTTCAATGCAACACATAAACATATAAAGAATCAAGGACATGCCATAGTCACATGTCTCACTTTTTATCCTTGTAGTCCAATTGTATAAATATGGGCATTAGAATTTAAAAGCAAAAAATGGTATAATATTCATAACATCACATCTATGCACATTAATAGCCTTAGTATGCCAACGTAAGAAGTATGTGGACATTGCCTTAGTATGTCAATGTAAGAAGTATGTGGTCATTTGTACTGATTTCAATACTACAAAGGAAGATATTCACATTGATTTACAATGAAAAAAAGAAAATTTCATAGAAAATCTCACAAAATTATCTCATCTTCTCCAAAATATTTAGATGGAGGGTAATTCAATTGTCAACCATAATAACAATTGGTAACCTTGAGGGGCTTGACCGAACTTGAACATATGACCTTTGTCCTCGTTGACAACATGATTTGGGTAGATGGTTCAACTTATTAAACTAGGGCCTAGGGAGTTTCTTTTTTTCCAAATGAACACTTCGTAAGATTTTCACCTCTTCCCTTTAAATAGAAAATTATGTCATTTACCGACTACCAAAATAACTAATAACCTTAAAGAACTCAGCTAAATTTAAATTTGTAACCTATAATCTCCCTATATAACATGTTTTGATAACTAATTTAACCAATTCAAATAACCTTTAACATTGCAAAGATATACTAAATAAATTTCAATAACATCTCATTATTTTAAAATATTTCAATAAAAATAATAAATTATACTACACTTATACTCTTTAGATATCAATGCAATTAAATAATTATAACTCAAATAAATAACCAAAGATATATCCCACCATAACATCTTGGTCGTAGATTCCCTATCCCTATCCCACCCTAACATCTTGGTGATAATTGCAAGGTCGCTTAACCAATTTTGTGTAGTTACAAAATCGCATCCAATAAGGTGTATGGAAATACACACATAATTTAAAATTGGTGTATTAAGGTCCCTCAAGTTCACTTAACATCATTTATTTTAGGTATGGAAATACACACATAATTTAAAATTGGTGTATTAAGGTCCCTCAAGTTCACTTAACATCATTTATTTTAGGTATTTTTTATTTTTTTAAATGAGTGATCTGGATCCCATCGTTAACTGTCATTTTTTTATTTTTCAATGCAATGCGTAGTTGGAATCTTTGTACATAATGTTGTCATGGATGTCTTATTATTGAATTGTGTTTCTTTTAAATAATATTAATGATTAGTCGGTCTTCTAGGTAGCCTTTTTTTAACCAAAATAATGTAGGAGGGGAAATATGTATTATGAAAAATTGAACTTAATGTGGTGATTATAAACCATCCTTTATTAACTAATTATATAAATATAGATCATTCATTTTAAAAAAATGGTTTTGTTGTTGGTTCATAATATTATAATATTATTGTTTTATGGAATTTTATTTGAATATTTTTATTTATGGAGTTATTATAGATTTAATGATTTTAGAAAGGAAATATATTATATGTGAAAGACAAGAAACTTTTATATACAAATGTTATAGTTGTAGGTAACACTCCTCAAGATGAAGTTTGGATAAAAAATAAAAAATTATGTTCTGGAAGAACTTATTAATGGCCATAATCATCAATATTACAAAGCATTCAAGTTTAAAGCATTATTCTGGTAATAGATTGATGTTATTTTCATTCTATAATCACTACACTTCTATGTGTATAACACGAAGTAAATGATCAATAGTAATTGATAGTACATAGGAAGGAAAAGCACACTTTAATCAATGGTTCTTACACTACTTTTAATAAGATTAAATAGTGTCTTTAATTACCACCATCACCTCTACAATAAAAGGTTCAATTGATCAACTAAAGGTAATTTACAAAAATAATTCAAAATAAAATACAAAAATCCAATAGCATTATGTTTAACATTGGAAAAATTATAAATATATAGTCAACGGCTGAATTAATATGCAATTAGTAGACATATCAAATATTACATACCATGATGCATAAGTAACAAAACAATGATAAGGATCAAAGAGAACTTAGTCATTTTGAACTTTTTGGCTATTTTTATTAAACAATTAACATATTATTTATCAACAGAAATCATTTGTTGATTGTTTAACAAGTTATATCAAAGCCAATTTCTTGTTGGAGATTCAGTTTGTATAGGATTTATTTACACGAAGTTGATATGGAGTCACTCATAAGTATTGAAAAACTTACTAGGATGAATTTCACAATATGGAGGCATTAACATTTGGTGACCGTGGAAGACAACCATATAGAAGGAAATCAAGGTGTTCCATTTCTAGAGGAAGATCAAAGTCTATGTAGGGGAGAATAAAATGCTAGCATTGTAGAAAACCTAGCCATATCAAGAAACATTGCAAGATATTAAAAGGAGAACAAAAGGAGCAAAAGTAAACCGTCAATAACAACAATGAAGAAACTATTGTTGTTGCATCAGATGGTGAGGTATTAATTATTGTTTCTTATGAAGATGCATGTCTTTATACTTCTTGTCATAATAGTGATTGGATTTTAGATTCTGGAACCTCCTACCATGTTATACTAACTAGAGAAAATTTCATTTCTTATTAATCTAGATTTATGGGAATGGTTCGCTTAGGTAATAAAAGTATTTGTAATATTGGAGGAGTAGGAGATGTACTAATAAAGATAGAAGATGGTTGTAGTTTATTGCTTAAATGGGTCAGGTATGTATAATATTTTGGGATGAATTTGATTTTAGGTTGGAAGTTAGATGATGAAGGCTACCTTACAGTGTTTGGCAAAGGAGGTTGGAAAATTGTGAAGGGGTCACTAGTTATTGCAAAGAGGTAGAAAATTGGCACTCTCTACATATTAAAGTTAAAACTATAAAATTTTGATATTGTTGTTGTTAAGGAGTTTGTAACATATTTATGGCACAAAAGGATTGGCCACATGACTGAAAGAGTCCTAAAATTCCTTGTTGAGCAAAGAATTTTGCCTGGGATAAAAGGTACATAATTTAAATTTTGTGCACATTGTGTTATGGGTAGACAAAAAGGGTATCATTTATGAGAGATGATCCTAAAATAGATACACAAATATTAGATCTAGTACATTTTGATGTTTGTGGCCCAATCAATATAATTTCACTAGGAGGAGCTACTTATTTTGTTACTTTATTGATGATGCTTCAAAAAAAGTGTGGGCATTCCCTATTAAAAGCAAGGATCGATTTTTAGACATTTTTTCGTAAATTTCATGTGGCTATTGAAAGGGAAACTAATAAATTATTGAGACATATTGGAACAGATAATGGTGGGGAATATTACTCCAATGCATTCGAAGAATATTGTCACATACATGGCATAAAACATTTAAAAATAGTTCCTCACAATCTACAAAAAAATGGAATAGCTAAGAGAATGAATCGGACAATAATGGAGAAGGTGAGAAGTATGCTTTCAAAGTCTGGTTTGCCTAAATAGTTTGGGAAAATGTTGTCCAAACAGCATGCTACTTAATAAATCGGTCTCCCACAAGTTCATTGGATGGTGGCATTCCTTAAAAGGGTATGGAATGGTAAATATTTGTGTTATGCTCATTTGAAAAATTTTGGTTGTGAAGAATGTGTGCATATTCCTAAAGAACAGAGGTCCAAGTTAAATGAAAAATCATTAAAATGCATTTTCTTAGGATATGTTGATAATGAGTTAGGTTATCGTTTATGGGATCCTTTTAAAAAGAGAGTTATTAGAAGGAGGGATGTTATTTTAATGAAGAAAAAATGTTTAAAACTAATGACAAAGATGTGGAGTTGAAAAGATTTGTTGAAATTCCAAAACAACAGGAAAATCAACCACCATTATAAGAAGACAAACCAAGAGATAATGAGCACCCATTGCAACAAAATGAAAATGAGGAACAATAAGGAGAAGAACATGAAGAACAACAAGATCAACAATCATTAGCATAAATTCCACCATAAAATTCATCAATTCCACAGGTCTACCTGGCCACATAGGCCTTCGCAAAGGTATTCCCCCTTAGGATAAATTTTATTGATTGATGAAAGTGAACCTACTTGTTTTCAGGAAGCATGTGAAGGATAAAATAACATCAAATGTCAAAAAGCTACGCAAGAAGAGTTAAAATCCCTGCATGATAATAAGACATGGGATTTAGTTGAAAGGCCAAAAGGAAGAAAGGTTTTAAAGAACAAGTGGGTGTCTCAAATAAAATATGAAGGTGAGGAAAATTAGTAAAGATTTAAAGCAAGGCTAGTGGTGAAAGGTTTTGGGTAAGAATAAGGTATTGATTTTATAGAAATTTTCTCTAGTTGTTAAAATGTCATCAATACGAGTAGTGCTTGGTCTTGTAGCTACTTTAGATTTAGAATTGGATCAATTAGATGTTAGGATAACCTTCCTATATGGTGATTTAGAAGAATAGATATATTTGGAGCAGCTACAAGGATTCATTGCAAAAAGTAAAGAAAACTTGGTCTGCATCTTGAAGAAGAGTCTATATGGGTTGAAATAAGGGCCTCGCCAATGGTATAAGAAATTTTACTCTTTTATGCATGATCATAATTTTAAAAGGCTAAATGCATATCATTGTGTATACATTAAAAGAGATGAAAGATGCAATTTCATTATCTTATTAGCCCTTTCCAAGGCAAGGCTATAGCAATGGATTTTTCAGTTGACCACTAATAGTTTAGACCATGACAACTTCTAATGTTTAACTTTGTAAATCATTAAAGTATTTTTTATTTTAATAATAAAAACAATTTATTACCATTTGATTGGCTTAAAAGTTTGTCTTATCTCAGCTCTTTTGACATGTGTCACATGTCACCCATGAAATTTGGTTACCCTAAATATTCGCCAATTTTCATGGGGATCATGATTGGCATCTTGTAATCAAAATAAAACTAAAACTAAATCTATATTTAAGTAAATTATAATCAATTTTCTTCAATTTATTAACAAAAAATCACAAAAAACTCTTCAAGATAATATATTTAAATATTTCTTATAACCCTCTCTCCAAACAAATTTATGATAATTTATAAAATTTCAAAATAAAATAATAATGTGATATTTTCCTATATAATTTATGATAATTTATAAAATTTCAAAATAAAATAATAATGTGATATTTTCCTATATAATGGATAGTTGTTATACATTAATTTATTTTAATTTAGTTAGCATTTAAATTTATTAAAACTTTTATTTTTATAAGTTTATACTATATTAATTTTTTTATAATAAAATGATTAAAATATATATATAATTTTATACTATATTAATTTTTTATAATAAAATGATTAAAATATATATTAAATATTAGCAATTCAAATTTGAAATAAATTTAAATTAGTTTGATATTTTTAATTTTTTATATAAAATTATTTTTTTAATAATAATTTAATGTAAAAATATTTCATATGAATTATTTAATTAATCTAAATTTAAATTGGTTTAAAGTTTTTAATTTTATCTTTCGTGTATATTTATATTTAAATTAATTTTTATTTAAATAATCTAAATTTAAATTGGTTTAAAGTTTTTAATTTTATTTTTCGTGTATATTTATATTTAAATTAATTTCATTTTAAAAATATTTTTATATATATTTAGATTTATTATTTTATTTTTTAATATTATGTAATGTGAGAGTATTTTCTTTTTATAATAAATTTTAAATAATACTTAAAATGAAGATTTAATTAGAACTTTTAAAAAATGATTATTTAACTAGTTCAAATAAGAAAATTAATATAGCCAAGATTAGAACTAAATCTCATGAGCTCCATAATGAAACCAATGGTTGGGCAGTTCCTAAAACACCATGGATGGAAAGGTTTTGCCATCTTTGTGAGAATACGAACATCTAGGATGAAAATCACTTCCTCTTAGAGTGCCGAGCGTACAACCACATTAGATCTCAGTTTCAAAATCTTTGTTGCAACACTGACCTTCCTAGCCTTTTATGTTGTCAAAATTACAGTGAGCTTGGGAGGCTTCTCTCCAAGTTTTTTGAGCATAGGAATAACATCTTAAATCAAACTAAATAATTCATTTCTTTAGGTCCAATAGACCAAAGTTTGGTCTCAGTGGACGTTAACCACCACCATCATCGTCATAATTGTAACAACACCATTTAGTGAAAATACAAATTTAATATTATAACAATTTTATGGCAAAATCTTTCATAATAGCCCTTAAAACAAGAACGTCATTAAAATGAAATATTTTTCTATTAGTCCTTTCCAAGGTAGGACTTTAGCAACCATTACTAATTTAACATTGACCAATACAAGTTATAGTGTTTAACTTTGATAATAAAATATATATATTTCAATATTGTTGCAAAAATTATTTTTCAAATATTTAATTGGACCATAAATGAAAGGCTTATTGTAGCTTTTACACCATGTGAATAATTGTCTCATATTTTTCTGCCATAATTACAGTATGTGGTTGCAATATTTATGTGATGAATCTTATATATTTTTGGAATGCTTTTTCATTATTAAACTTTATAGAAAAACCAACCAAGATAAGAAAATGTAGAATTTCATTCGATAGTAAAAATATTTTGAAATTTAAGAAACCAAACAAGGAAAAATTAAGTTAATTGTTTATTTCCATAAAATTGGTCCAGTAAGTTGTTATTTACTGGATTCATTGGACATGGTAATATCATATAAAAATTGCCGAATCCCCATTAAGATTAATAGGATTTTTTATTTAAAGAACAAAACATTAACTCTAAATAATGAATTTTTTTATAAATACATGGTTGTCAATATATATTGGTACGGTTAGAAATGAAAATAAGTGTGGCTTAAAAATTTAATTTTAATAAGTTTTATAGTGAAATAAAAAGTTGAAAAAGAAATAAAATAATTATTTGAAAATGAATTTTATAAAAGGTAAAATGAATAAAATAAAAAATAAAATAAAATTATATATTTATAATAAAATCAAACTATATAATTTATATAGTAAAATTATTTCAATTTTATAAATAATTTTGATTCCAAATATATATTTATATATATAATTAATTTTTAATTTAGTATTCATTTTATACTTAACAATACAATCTCAATAGAGGGTTCAGTCGAGCTTTTCAATAGGGTCCCATAATGTCAGTTTTTGCTTGGTTCCGCGGGTATCACCGCCAATCACCTAATAGCTCAGGGCGGAACAGCACCTATGGGAACAATAGCAAATATTGAAATATTTTTTAAATAAAATTTTATATCAATATCTCAAAAGAAACATTTATTAATAGAATTTAGGGTTCAAACAATTAGTTTATATTAAATTATTTTTAATATTAAAATTTATAATAAAAATTAAAGTTGAGATGTATTTTTTTATTTAAAAAATAACATCAAACATTGATTTTTAAAATTTAGTTTCAATATAATTAAAATTAAAAATTATATCTTATTATTTTAATTTCAAATTCTATAAAATTATTGATAATAAAGTTTATTTTTTTATATTTCTAACTTTTAATCTATCATTTTAATTTCTAATTCTATAAGCCATTGACAATATTGTTCATATCCTATTATGTAACTTCTAATTTGAGCTAATTCGTCATTGTTTAAAAAAAATAAAGAAACCAAAAGAACAAAACAAAATTATGTTGTAGATTGAAATAAATATTTGAAAACCCCATTCCCTTATATTTTTGTAAACTTATGCACGGCAACAAGTGGTGTATGAAGTCCATTTAATGAAATCAATGGAATACCAAACCAAAAATGTATATAAATTGGTAACCAATCCAATACAATATGTTCAAACAAAATATTATTGGGAGATGAATTGAGTATATTTGTTATATAAGGTATTTAACTTACACTATCAAGGTAACAAATCCAATTCAATATGGTCAAACAAATCCAATATGTTCAAATAAAATAGTATTGGGAAATGAATTGAATATATTTATTACATAAGATATTTAACTTGGACTCTCTAAGTAACAAATCCAATCCAATATATTCAAACAAAATATTATTGGGGAACAAATTGAATATAATTGTTACATAAGATCTTAAAGTTAGAATGTCAAATTGTGAATAGAACAGAATTACACATATAACTCATAAAGTTGTCAATTAACGAAAGACTATATTATGTTATCTTATATTATATGAACAAATTATGAATATAACAGAATTACACATATAACTTGTAAAGTTATCAATTAACAAGAGAATATATTATCTGTAAACAACAATGTTTATGTCATTGTTAATATAATGATCATTGTTAATATGATCTACTAATATCATTAGCAAATATGATCTACTAATATCATTAGCAATCCAAGCTCCTAGATCACAAAACTTATATGTACAAATTGTGAATATAACAAAATTACACATATAACTTGTAAAGTTATCAATTAACAAGAGAATATATTATCTGTAAACAAGAGTGTTTATGTCATTGTTAATATAATGGTCATTGTTAATATGATCTACTAATATCATTAGCAATCCAAGCTCCTAGATCACAAAACTTTATGTTGTTTTTAGCAGTTGGATTATTATTGGATTGTATAACATTGTCATTTGAAAGGAACTCCATATATATTATTTTTTTTTTTTCAAAATATTATATATCAACACTTGTATATCTTCTTATATTAAAAGTATCAATCCAAGCTCCTAGTTCACAAAACTTTATGTTGTTTTTAGGAGTTGCATCATTACTGGATTGTATAATAATGTCATTTGAAAGGAACTCCATATATATTATTATATTTTTTTCAAAATATTATATATCAACATGGTAAAACTTGCATATCTTCTTATATAAAAATATAAAAATAATACATCTTTATATAAAAATATTTAAATCTAACTATCTAAAATTTATTGCCATCTTATTCACAGTAATGGCATCATTTCTTTTTTCTTTATTATCCCTGTTATCCTCATTCAGCTTTGATAAAGCATTAATGGCATATTTTGAAATAATAAATATGAAATGTCATTTCATATACTTTTCGTGAACAAATCACAAAAGTTTATTAAAAAAATCTATAAAATATTTGACATTGCCAAAGTTATCTAAAATGGTGAATTGTATTTAATGTATTATAGAACACATGTTTATGATGTCCTCTCTAATGATTGTTTCTATTGCAAGGGAAATATTGAATTGTATCTAATGTATTATATGACACATCTTTATGATGTATTTTCTAATGATATTTTAACATTGTAAGTAATGATTGTTTCCATTTCCACCTCAAATTAGATGATGTAAATCCAGCTATAATAGGTCATTTGAGTCAGTATAACAAGTATTGGATACATGTCCATAATCATTACCATGTAACATTTGTAGAGCTTGATCATTAATGGGCATGTATTAATGTCACAAATCATGTATTGAGTCATGGAGGTGTTTCCACCACCACCATGAATATAAGTGACATCTCTCAGTTCTTACTCAAGATTGCATGTAGAGAAACCATAAACAATGGAAACGCAAATGGTTTTCTATTTCCTTTTCTTTCTTGTGTGTAGATTGAATTTTAAATTTTAGTTTTAGTCAGCATAATTTTAACAAAATGGCTGGAGAGATTTTTAGTTAGCATATTGTTAACAAAATGGCAGAATGGCATGAAAGGGTGGTGGAACGAGTAAGAAACACAACATAGTGATGATAGATACATCAACCATAGATGTAATCATGATATTAAAATGTTTTGAATCTCATATTTTGTTACACAAGTGTTTATCAATGGTGTGCTCTCCAATTTGTGCAACAACAACACCTCCCCTATTCACTACAAGAAGTGAGTAGATTATTCCCTTGATGGTGACATGATTTTTTTGTTCGAAGTTTATGTACAAGAATATTGAAGATTGGGTTGTCAAGAAACAAAAATAGTATCATATTTGACAATTTTTGTTTCACGTTTGCTTATATATATATATATATATATATATATATATATATATATATAGTTAATAGGCATGGAGTGCATTGCATCCAACATCACTTGTTATTATATGTTGATTGTTGAGAAAGATAAGGTAATGATTAACAATTTAAAAGAAGAATTAAACAAGGTCTTTGCAATGAAGAATTTAGGACTAGCAAGAGAGATTTTCGGGATGCAAATTATACATGACAGAAAAAGGATGAAATTATGGTTGTTACAACAATAATACCTTGGAAAAGTACTGGAAAAAATTCACAATAGTTGATGCAAAATCTCTATGTACATTTCTCATTTCAAATTAACATCTAATTTAACAATGCCCCACTACTATTGAAGAAAAAGAAGAAGTGTTCAAGATTCCATATGCTTCTACAGTAGGAAGTCTTATGTATGTTATGGTATGCACTTGCCCTAACATTAATACACATTCAATGGGAGTAATAAGTAGGTTTCTTGCAAACCCGTGGAAGGAACATTGGAGTGCAGTTAAGTGGGTTCTAAGATATATTAAAGGCTCAATTGATTATTGTTTGTGCTTTCAATATACTAATACCTTGTTGTAAGGATTTATAGATGTTGATTCCACAGGTGACGTGGATTTTAGAAGATCCACAACAGATTGCATCTATACTTTTGCAGGGGAAGTCTCATGGGTATCTAGACTCCAAAAGTTGGTGGCTCTTTCTATCACACAAGTTCAATATATGGCAACAACGGATGCATGCAAAGAAGTGATTTGAATGAAGAGGTTCCTAGAAGAACTAGGCCTGCAACAAGGAAAGTATGCATTGAATTGTGATAGCCAAAGTGCAATCCATCTTGCCAAAAATCTCGCTTTTCATTATAAGACAAAGCATATTGATGTTATATATCACTCAATTCGCCAAGAATTAGATGATGGGCTACTGCAGTTGGAGAAAATACACAAAGGATAATTATTCTGATATGTTAACAAAAATTTTGCCAACTGATAAGCAAGATATTTGCAGAACCTTGGTTGGCATGTTTCAAAGATGAGAAAAGGAGGTTTGGGAAAGCATCAACAAAGAGATAGAAATTTGTATTTGGACTCAACTGAGAGATTGTTGAGTGTCAGACCAAATAAATAAAATAAATGTATAATGTAGTATTATGACTTCTTGAAACTTCTCAAAGTGTTTACAGTAGTGGTTTTAGGTTTGTGGTTTTGGACGTTTTTCATAGCACATTATATTGTGCCAATAATATTTTTATAGATTATTTGATGAGAGACTATTTATATGTAATATGTATTAGAGATTATGCTTGGGGTTGATAAGGCAAGACTATTGGAGTGAGTGAAAGCCCAAATAGTTCTAAGTTTTTATTTAATAGGAAAGTAACATATCTCTTTCCCCTTTTCCCAGTAAAGTTTTCAACCTAAATCTATTGCTTATTTTGGTTTTATGATTTTTCTTTCACGTTGTTATGCAGATCTAGGATTTGAATTAACATGCATATAGGGCATTATTCAATAGATTTGATATTTTTGTTGATAAATAATTTTTACCATTCTTATTTTTATGGGTAGATTTCTCAATGATTATTATAATGATGATAACAGTAAAAATGGTAAAAATAATGAAAATAGGGAAAATACAATCAGCCATTTTGATCCACTCATCCCTTGTGGCAGGGATAGCAAATTTTCTTCTGTGACAGCAAATTTTCTTCTGTGACGTATTTTGTTTAATCTTCAAGAAATAGGTTGGTTGGTTTGACCACCTTTCTTTAATGCATAATGCACAATCCATTACCACCATGTTTTATGGGGTTACCAACCAATGTTAATGGTAACATCACCCTCTTCTAAAAAACTAATTGACAGAAATACAAAAAATGGCATTGACAAGGTATCAACTTCGTGGTGCTTAAGCACTCAAAAGAAATAAGAATTATTACTCTAAAAAATAAATGAATATAATTATTATTATTATTATTGTATTTTGATTGAAGGTTTTTTTTAAGGTTGATTTGCATATCATTGTTATTTGAGAATATTTACATGGTATTTAAGTTTAGTTGTTTAAAGAATTATTCATCAAATGATGGAATCTACTTTGCCTTTAATTTCAAAAAAAAAAATTCAAATTTCAAATTTTTACAACCACGTGTATAAAGATAAACATGTATGATATCTAAACTCACAATATAGTTGGCATTTAGTTAGAATTTATTTTTTTGCAGAAAAAAGTTTTTTTGAAAATTCAATATTTTACAACCACACATATACAGATAAACAGTTATGATATCTAAACTCACAATATAATTGCTATTTAATTAGAATTTAATTTTTTACAAGAAAAATAAATAAATAAACAAAATATTTGTTGACGTCTCTTACATTTAATGACATGTGTAAAAAATAAAGATAAAAATAATATAAAACAAAGAAAATAATAATAAAGTTAATTTTGTTTATTGAAATTGGTTAATTAATTAAAAAAACGCACACAATAATACTATATTCACAAAATAAATTATAAAATATATTTTTATAAATTTTAAATCAAAAATTGAAAAACAAAAAAATAATATTATTAAATAACTTGAGAAACTCCTAAGCAAATCAACATTAACAATCAAAGCAACTTGCAGTGGGATAATGCCTTTGTTATATGACGAGAAGGCAAAAGGTGATTACTAGAAAAAGACACATATCAATGGCCTTTATAGATAAAGAGAAATCCCTAAGAAAAAATTTAAAAAATTAGCATCAAATGTAAATCAAGATTTCAAACAATTAGAGAATGACTATCGTAATAAGATTTCAAATTCGTGAAGCGAAATATGCACGATGGATTTTTTTCTCCAGGATGAGTTGATCTCTTAGAGTAGCCTCCTTAACTCTTATTAAAAAATGAACCAAGAAAATTTCCATTTATGCTATATGATATAATTGGGAAAATATTCAATATGTAATTAGGAAAATAGGTTTTTTTTTTTTTATAATAGGTTAACCATTGGATTTTCTTAAAATTGTTATTTAATATTCTATAGTTAATAAAATTAATTAATTAAATAATTATTAAGGAATTTTAATAATAGGATGATTTAAATGTGTTAGTTAATTAGTTTAAAACTTGAGGTAAAATTTAAGAAATTTGTTATTTGATCTAGTCAATTAAATTGAACCATTTCTACCTTACTTTAAGGGAATTAGTTACATTTTGGTGCTATATATTGATGACTTTATTGATCAAAATCTATAATGAAATTTCTTGACAAGCTATTAGATTTTGTGTTTCTTTTGTATGATGAGTTATGCGCACTTGTGTTTAAGTGTTGGAATAATGTCTTTGGATGACGCCTTAATTGGTTGATTTAAAAGTGGTAGTTAATTAGTCTAAAATTTGAGGTAAAATTTAAGGAATATGTTATTTGACCTAGTCAATCAAATTGAACCATTTCTACCTTACTTTACGGGAATTAGTTACACTTTGGTGCTATATATTGATGACCTTACAAATCAAAATCTATAATGAAATTCTTTGACAAGGTATTAGATTTAGTGTTTCTTTTGTATGATGAGTTATGTTCACTTGTGCTTAATTGTTGGAATAATGTCTTTGGATGACACCTCTTCTTGGCATGTATAGCTCCTTGATAAATCTAATTCTCTATTTCTCCAACATGGAATCAAAGCTAATGGTTTGAGACCCAGCCTAATG
This sequence comes from Pinus tabuliformis, assembly GCA_031772625.1. Lineage (NCBI taxonomy): Eukaryota > Viridiplantae > Streptophyta > Pinopsida > Pinales > Pinaceae > Pinus > Pinus tabuliformis. The sequence continues at coordinate 1,982,123,479 of CM062816.1, read as the reverse complement.
CCTACAAGTCCTTCAAAGGTTGTCAATTGCATGTAGTCTTGATGAGTTGGAGTTGTTATTTGGAAAATTAACTTATGCTTTCAACTTATAAACTAATTAGTGTTTAGAGAAAAGCACTATAATTTTAAATGGTCACAATTATGTTGAATGTGTATAAGATATAAAAAAATATTAACTAAATATTTTTTCTATTTTTATTTGTTTTATATAATATTTACATAGTTGACATTGAAATATATGATTTATGTTTCACATTAAAATGTTAATACATGCCCCCTTATATTCTGAGGTAGAGAACATATATCCACAGGATATAATCTCTCTCTCTCTCTCTCTATATATATATATATATAGAGAGAGAGAGAGATAGATAGAGAGAGAGAGAGAGAGATTATTTTTGTTATCAGTATTTTTTGTGTGTGTAGAGTCAATTTTGGTTATCTTGGGTTGTTGGGTGGAATGCTTGTTATCTTCCTCACATGATTTCAATTCACCACTAGTGACATGATGAGGATTGACTTATTTTTGTTATTAAGATATTTTAAGATGTTACATGTCAATTCATATTAAACATTAAAGGAATTACAAATCTCATTCATACTCTAAATTAGAAAGAACCTATTCATGGAACTCTCTCATTATTTCTCTCTCTATTTCATGTTAAAATCTTTTACTCAATATACATAATGAAATATGTGATTTATATTCCATACTAAAAAAAATAGTTATTAATATTTTTTAGATTTTATATATCAACTCCATATTAAGAATATGAAAAGTGAAAATATACTTTATTTTTATGTAAATTATTTTATTTTTCTTTGTTGATATAAAATTATGTTATTTAATAAGAAATGAAATATTTTATTTATGGATGACACTAAAATATTTTTTTGTGGTTAAATTATTTTTGTTTTAAATATTATATATCAATTGAACATAAAATGAATTATACATCTTATAATATTAATTGAACAAATTGCATATTAAGTAAATTATTTTTCTTGTTTTCAACTACTTTATCTCTCTCTCTCTAAAGTTGATGTGAAATTAAGGTGGAAGTTGAAGTAATTTATTAATGGCCAAAATCGATTTTTTATTACTATTTTTAATTTGTTATGTAAGTATTATTTTATTATTTTAAAATGTAATGTTACATGACAACATCTCCCTCATACAGAGTTGTAGAGCGTCTCTCAACACAATAACAAAAAAACCATTTTAATGTGGACAATGTAGTCCATAGATAAATGTCTCAATGCACATGTTATGTAAAATATTTTAATGTCAGCTACGTATATATTATATTTTGTTTTAAAAAATTATGTATGTATCATATAAAGCAATTAAAAAAATATTTTTTTATGGTTAAAATGTTTGAAGGAGTCTCATTATTTTAAATTTTTTCCTTTTTCTTTTTTTAACAAGAACCAAGGATAATTTTGTATTAAAGATGGCGTAAGAATAAAACTCAGATGTAAGACATGGAAAAATTATTTAGTGAGACTGTTTCTCATAGCTACTATATATGTCTTCACCCAGTCTCTACTTTCTGAGTACATCATATTTAGACATTTTGTGCAATTGGTCTCTTTATACCGCTTATAGAAGCACCAAAAAACATCAAACAAAAAGAAAAAATTATATTGAATCTAGGAGATTATTTCTAGTTACGTGATGGGTGATCCTTAGAGGTAAAATTGACTTCAAATTTTGCCTTCACTTCAATCTTTAGTTTGTATATGTAGAGTTGACAAACTTGCATTTCTTCTATATTGGTGGAGATTTCCTAATGGATTGTGTTGAGATGGGTGTCACTGGCATTGTCCCATGAGGCCATAACTTGTTGGGAAATGGATGATAGTTGAAGGAAATAAGTATAGAGAACACATATTTTGATTTTTGAGATTGTCTTAACCTTGTGGGTTTTGTTGTTGAGTTTCAGCAAGGACATTATCAAGATCATCTCTCTTTCGGGAAATAAACCAGGGAACAACAATAAGATATTCAAATAGGACATTTGGATTCCAGAGCCAAAATGTCCTAAGAGAGACGCGACAACGATTGGCTGAGAGGGCAGAACCACTGAAGAGAATTGTCAGATGTGCAAAGGACCCAGATAGAAGTAGAGAAAACTACCTAGGGGAAGATAGGCTGTTAAATGGAGATCCAAAACATATCAGGAGGCAACAATAAGCGCAATTAATAGCCTCAAAATGTAGGAGTACCTGGGGGAAAAGAAAAGAGACGGGTCAGCAGATGAGTGCAGAAAAGAAAATTCAGATCGATAGAGGGAGTGGATCACCTCTATAGTGACTGATCCAAGATGAATACCACAGATTGCTACAAACCATGAATTTCACTGAGAATATTGCCACAGTCACATATCTTGGTGGAACTTGATTTCAAAGGATGGATTTACAGTCCATATTGTGTTGTCAGGTGAGAATTTGTCCATTGATGTCCACTCAAAGACATCGAAATCATCAATACCTTTCCTTATGCCTGAAATCATGAATAGGGCATTTCCTTTCCAGAGCGTACCATCCCACTTCCTTTGTTTATCCAAGAGTTTCCCCTAATCGAATTCGGCCCTAAATTCATCACTGGCATTAGTTCGCTTTCCCATCATAAATGAGAATGCGTAAATGAATTCATAAGAACTTACACTTCCCCTAGGCTAATTTTGATTGAGTCAGTTTTCTATGGTCCTTCAATTGTTGTCATTGTCGAGGTGCATCATCTTATTTTCTGGATGTTAAAGGGATCCTTGTATCACATCCTTGTTCTAGCCTCCTTGATGTCAATTGTGGGTTTTTTCATCTTATAAGTATATGTCCTACCTCTTATCGGTTGAAGGGATTCCGTCATTTCCTTTTTCGCAATGGATTTTTCCCTATCGACCGTGAAACATTTTTCTCTACAAGTTCATCAAGAAGCTTAGAACCACAATGTATGATTTCCCCATCGAAGGTCTATTTCACATTTGGTAGTACTTTGCATCATTGAGTGTTGATTGGTTCCTTCTGGTGTTTGACTCTATCACATCTATTCAAATAAAGGAGTATACTATTTGCTTGGTACCCATTTTTCTCATTGATAGGCTACCTTGCCTCTAGTATATATTACCATCAATGATTTCTAACTAGATAGATTCTCAAATATTCAGTATCAACTCATTATACCATCACATAGATTTATACTTGAGGTTGGTTTTGTTAAAAACTCTAGGTTTCAATGTTTTGGGCATGTATAACACCCATTTAGTCGATCATGAGCATATGTGTGTGAGTCCTTCCATTAAGCGCCTTCTTTGTCCCATATTTTACACCCCTTCTAAGTGATATTACTTCAATTCAGTCCAAGATATGTAATGATATATCATTACCTACCCCTATCATGTTTTTTCATGATCCCATTTTATTTGAAATGGCCCTTTATTATTATTATTCACGATCCCATTTTTATTTTATTTGATACTCATACAAGCATGGGTATGTCCAAATTGTGGAAAAATGAATGGTTATTATTCACATCCATTGTTATGATTATAGGAATTTCCTCCTTATTTCTAGTGGATGACATCCTCTTCTAAAACTTTAAGATTCACTTTACATATTTACGAAAAGTGATATATTTTAGATGTGTGTTTCCCTCACACATCAAGGGGCATCTACTAACATGCTAGTTTCATCACTTTGTGATAGTTTGCATTAATTCCTAAAAGAATTATAAAGTGGTCTATGTAATAACCAATCCAAAATTTGTTTGGAACTTTTACGAATTATAATTATCATTAATTTTATTTCCTTGCGTAAATTTCTCTCTAAAAGTGTGCAATCACATTCATACCAAGACAAAATTAGCACAACCTTTTGTCTAGTCAAAATTGACTACAATGTGTGTGTCTAACAAACAAATGGTAGACAAATTTAACTATGATCTTAGATAAGAGGTGAAATTTCAAATATCTCAAGATTCTTAAGTATTGATCATAAAAATCTTTAGACATTGTACAGGGAACCAAAACATTATCAAATGGAAACTTTCACATAGGGTTCACATCTTTGGATTCAGAAGTAGGTTTTAATTCTTGGATTTTCTAAGTGGGTAGCCATATTGTGTTGGGGTATCTCTCTTTTCCAAGTAAAAGTTAGGATTTATCATTTTAGAAGGAAGAAAACGTTTCTTTAGATGTTCATGTGTAGTATATATTGGAAAACCATTGTGATTCCTTTTTGTCCTTCTCCTCTTCTTACTCCTAGAACTTATATAACAACCATTTATAAACTTTTTGGGATTGGTTCCAAGTTCTTTCCTATCTCTCAAAACCCTAGTTTTAGTTTGAGATTTAATTGAATGTTTGTTTGCCTGGAAAGGGTTAGATCAAGCTATATTTTTTGTTTCTGCAATAATGAACCAACCCATTAGTGGATTTCTATTTAAACTCTCAATACTAGAGTGTTTTGTACCAAGTTATGCTCTTATTCTTGAAAAAGGAAAGGCATTAAGATACCTTAGTTTCACTTGACATCAATTCTTTTAAATATTTTTGGTGAATTTAGAATTTTTTTGTTTAATGATCTCGTGACTAAACATGTTTTCTAGCATTTTCAATGCAACACATAAACATATAAAGAATCAAGGACATGCCATAGTCACATGTCTCACTTTTTATCCTTGTAGTCCAATTGTATAAATATGGGCATTAGAATTTAAAAGAAAAAAATGGTATAATATTCATAACATCACATCTATGCACATTAATAGTCTTAGTATGGCAACGTAAGAAGTATGTGGACATTGCCTTAGTATGTCAATGTAAGAAGTATGTGGTCATTTGTACTGATTTCAATACTACAAAGGAAGATATTCACATTGATTTACAATGCAAAAAGAAAATTTCATAGAAAATCTCACAAAATTATCTCGTCTTCTCCAAAATATTTAGATGGAGGGTAATTCAATTGTCAACCATAATAACAATTGGTAACCTTGAGGGGTTTGACCGAATTTGAACATATGACCTTTGTCCTCATTGACAACATGATTTGGGTAGATGGTTCAACTTATTGAACTAGGACCTTGGGAATTTCTTTTTTTCCAATGAACACTTCGTAAGATTTTCACCTCTTCCCTTTAAATAGAGAATTGTGTCATTTACCGACTTCCAGAATAACTAATAATCTTTAAAAACTCAACTAAATTTAAATTTGTAACCTATAATCTCCCTATATATAACATATAACATGTTTGTTTTGATAATTAGTTTAACTAATTTAAATAACCTTTAACCTTGCAAAGATATACCTAAATAAATTTCAATAACATCTCATTATTTTAAAATATTTCAATAAAAATAATAAATTATACTACACTTATACTCTTTAGATATCAATGCAATTAAATAATTATAACTAAAATAAATAATCAAAGATATATCCCACCATAACATCTTGGTCGTAGATTCCCTATCCCTATCCCACCATAACATCTTGGTGATAATTGCAAGGTCGCTTAACCAATTTTGTGTAGTTACAAAATCGCATCCAATAAGGTGTATGGAAATACACACATAATTTAAAATTGGTTTTCCCTGGTGCTTGAAGATGAAAAGTATTAAGGTCCCTCAAGTTCACTTAACATCATTTATTTTAGGTATTTTTTATTTTTTTTAAATGAGTGATCTGGATCCCATTGTTAACTGTCACTTTTTTATTTTTCAATGCAATGCGTAGTTGGAATCTTTGTACATAATGTTGTCATGGATGTCTTTTTATTAAATTGTGTTTCTTTTAAATAATATTAATGATTAGTCGGTCTTCTAGTTAGCTTCTTTTTACCAAAATAATGTAGGAGGGGAAATATGTATTATGAAAGATTGAACTTAATGTGGTGATTATAAACCATCCTTTATTAACTAATTATATAAATATAGATCATTCATTAAAAAAAATGGTTTTGTTGTTAGTTCATAATATTATGTTTTATGGAATTTTATTTGAATATTTTTATTTATGGATTTTTTATGGAATTTTATTTCAATATTTTTATTTATATAGTTATTATAAATTTAATGATTTTAGAAAGGAAATATATTATATGCGAAAGACAAGAAACTTTTATATACAAATGTTATAGTTGTAGGTAACACTTGCCAAGATGAAGTTTGGATAAAACATAAAAAATTATGTTCTGGAAGAACTTATTAATGGCCATAATCATCAATATTACAAAGCATTCAAGTTTAAAGCATTATTCTGGTAATAGATTGATGTTATTTTCATTCTATAATCACTACACTTCTATGTGTATAACACGAAGTAAATGATCAATAGTAATTGATAGTACATAGGAAGGAAGAGCACACTTTAATCAATGGTTCTTACACTACTTTTAATAAGATTAAATAGTGTCTTTAATTACCACCATCACCTCTACAACAAAAGGTTCAATTGATCAACTAAAGGTAATTTACAAAAATAATTCAAAATAAAATACAAAAATCCAATAACATTATGTTTAAAATTGGAAAAATTATAAATATATAGTCAACGGCTGAATTAATATGCAATTAGTAGACATATCAAATATTACATACCATGATGCATAAGTAACAAAACAATGATAAGGATCAAAGAGAACTTAGTCATTTTGAACTTTTTGGCTATTTTTATTAAACAATTAACATATTATTTATCAACAAAAATCATTTGTTGATTGTTTAACAAGTTATATCAAAGCCAATTTCTTGTTGGAGATTCAGTTTGTATAGGATTTATTTACACGAAGTTGATATGGAGTCACTCATAAGTATTGAAAAACTTACTAGGATGAATTTCACAATATGGAGGCATTAACATTTGGTGATCGTGGAAGACAACCATATAGAAGGAAATCAAGGTGTTCCATTTCTAGAGGAAGATCAAAGTCTATGTAGGGGAGAATAAAATGCTACCATTATAGAAAACCTAGCCATATCAAGAAACATTGCAAGATATTAAAAGGAAAACAAAAGGAGAAAAAGTAAACCATCAACAACAACAATGAAGAAACTATTGTTGTTGCATCAGATGGGGAGGTATTAATTATTGTTTCTTATGAAGATGCATGTCTCTATACTTTTTGTCATAATAGTGATTGGGTTTTAGATTCTGGAGCCCCCTACCATGCTATACTAACTAGAGAAAATTTTATTTCTTATTAATCTAGATTTATGGGAATGGTTCGCTTAGGTAATAAAAGTATTTGTAATATTGGAGGAGTAGGAGATGTACTAATAATGACAGAAGATGGTTGTAGTTTATTGCTTAAATGGGTCAGGTATGTACAAGATTTTGGGATGAATTTGATTTTAGGTTGGAAGTTAGATGATGAAGGCTACCTTACCGTGTTTGGCAAAGGAGGTTGGAAAATTGTGAAGGGGTCACTAGTTATTGCGAAGAGGTAGAAAATTGGCACTCTCTACATATTAAAGTCAAAACTATAAAATTTTGATATTGTTGTTGTTAAGGAGTTTGTAACATATTTATGGCACAAAAGGATTGGCCACATGACCGAAAGAGTCCTAAAAATCCTTGTTGAGCAAAAACTTTTGCCTAGGATAAAAGGTACATAATTTAAATTTTGTGAGCATTGTGTTATGGGTAGACAAAAAGGGTATCATTTATGAGAGATGATCCTAAAATAGATACACAAATATTAGATCTAGTACATTTTGATGTTTGTGGCCCAATCAATATAATTTCACTAGGAGGAGCTACTTAGTTTGTTTCTTTTATTGATGATGCTTCAAAAAAAGTGTGGGCATTCCCTATTAAAAGCAAGGATCGATTTTTAGACATTTTTCGTAAATTTAATGTGGGTATTGAAAGGGAAACTAATAAATTATTGAGATGTATTGGAACAGATAATGGTGGGGAATATTACTCCAATGCATTCGAAGAATATTGTCACATGCATGGCATAAAACATTTAAAAATAGTTCCTCACACTCTACAACAAAATGGAATAGCTGAGAGAATGAATCGGACAATAATGGAGAAGGTGAGAAGTATGCTTTCAAAGTCTGGTTTGCCTAAATAGTTTTGGGCAAATGTTGTCTAAACAGCATGCTACTTAATAAATCGATCTCCCACAACTTCATTGGATGGTGGCATTCCTTAAAATGGTATGGAATGGTAAATATTTGTGTTATGCTCATTTGAAAAATTTTGGTTGTGAAGTATGTGTGCATATTCCTAAAGAACAGAGGTCCAAGTTAAATGAAAAATCATTAAAATGCATTTTCTTAGGATATGTTGATAATGAGTTAGGTTATCGTTTATGGGATCCTTTTAAAAAGAGAGTTATTAGAAGGAGGGATGTTATTCTTAATGAAGAAAAAATGTTTAAAACTAATGAAAAAGATGTGGAGTTGAAAAGATTTGTTGAAATTCCAAAACAACAGGAAAATCAACCACCATTATAAGAAGACAAACCAAGAGATATTGAGCACCCATTGCAACAAAACGGAAGTGAGGAACAATAAGGAGAAGAACATGAAGAACAACAAGATCAACAATCATTAGCATAAATTCCACCATAAAATTCATTAATTCCACAGGTCTACCTGGCCACATAGGCCTTTGCAAAGGTATTCCCCCTTAGAATACATTTTATTAATCGATGAAAGTGAACCTACTTGTTTTCAAGAAGCAAGTGAAGGATAAAATAACATCAAATATCAAAAAGCTATGCAAGAAGAGTTAAAATCATTGCATGATAATAAGACATGGGATTTAGTTGAAAGGCCAAAAAGAAGAAAGGTTTTAAAGAACAAGTGGGTGTATCAAATAAAATATGAAGGCGAGGAAAATTAGTAAAGATTTAAAGCAAGGCTAGTGGTGAAAGGTTTTGGGTAAGAATAAATTATTGATTTTATAGAAATTTTCTCTAGTTGTTAAAATGTCATCAATACGAGTAGTGCTTGGTCATGTAGCTACTCTAGATTTAGAATTGGAGAAATTAGATGTTAGGACAACCTTCCTATATGTTGATTTAGAAGAATAGATATATATGGAGCAGCTACAAGGATTCATTGCAAAAAGTAAAAAAAACTTGGTCTACATCTTGAAGAAGAGTCTATATGGGCTAAAATAAGGGCCTCGCCAATGGCATAAGAAATTTTATTGTTTTATGCATGATCATAATTTTAAAAGGCTAAATGCAAATCATTGTGTATACATTAAAAGAGATGAAAGATGCAATTCCATTATCTTATTAGCCCTTGCCAAGGCAAGGCTATAACAATCGATTTGTCTGTTGACCGCTAATAGTTTAGACCATGACAACTTCTAATGTTTAACTTTGTAAATCATTAAAGTATTTTTTATTTTAATAATAAAAAACAATTTATTACCATTTGATTGGCTTAAAAGTTTGTCTTATTTCAGCTCTTTTGACATGTGTCCCATGTCACCCATGAAATTTGGTTACCCTAAGAATTCGTCAATTTTCATGGGGACCATGATTGGCATGTTGTAATCAAAATAAAGCTAAAACTAAATCTATATTTAAGTAAATTATAATCAATTTTCTTCAATTTATTAACAAAAAATCAAGAGAAACTCTTCAAGATAATATATTTAAATATTTCCTATAACCCTCTCTCCAAACAAATTTATGATAATTTATAAAATTTCAAAATAAAATAATAATGTAATATTTTCCTATATAATGTATGGTTGTTATACATTAATTTATTTTAATTTAGTTAGCATTTAAATTTATTAAAACTTTTATTTTTACTTAATAAGAAAATAAATAAATAATTTTATACTATATTAATTTTTTATAATAAAATGATTAAAATATATATAATTTTATACTATATTAATTTTTTTATAATAAAATGATTAAAATATATGATGATGATGATGGTGGTGGTTAACGTCCGCTCAGACCAAACATTGATCTATTGGACCTAAAGAAACAAATTATTTATTTTGATTTAAGATTTTATTCCTATGCTCAAAAAGCTTGGAGAGAAGTCTCCCGAGCTCACTATAATTTTGACATTGTAAAAGGCTAGGAAGGTCAGTATTGTAACAAAGATTGTGAAACTGAGATCTAATGTGGTTGTATGCGGGACACTCTAAGAGGAAGTGGTTTTCATCCTCGATGTTCCTATTCTCACATATATGGCAGATCCTTTCCATCCATGGTGTTTTAGGAACTGCCCAACGACCTGTTTCACTATGGAGCTCATGAGAATTCGTTCTAATCTTTGCTATATTAATTTTCTTCTTTGAGCTAGTTAAAATAGAGAGATACTTTGATCTGCTAGGGTGGGGTTGATGACCTTCTTATAATAACTTAATTTTCTTTTAGCCACTAATTCTTTCTCTTTTTTCTTTGAACTTAGAAGTAACAATATCTTTAATGTTATTTATGTTTTGCAATGCATCATTCTCGTTGATCTCCCAATAGTTTAACCAGACCCTTGTGTCTTTATGCCACCCCCGATTGAGCCTTAGGTGGTTTTGGCAAGAATTTAAAGCTAGCTTAGGAAGTCTATGATCGTCTATGTTATTGAGTTTGTACTTGCACAACAGAAACCAAATCATAGCTAGGCTCTCAATAGGGGAAAGACCTGCTTCTATAAGGAGAATAGGATAGGGTGTATTACTTTTAATTTTCAGGTTATAGTTATAAAACGCTTATGGATTTGCTCAATCTTTCTCCATGATTCTCTGGAGATGCTGCAACCCCAAACCTCACAGCCATATAATATAACAGGAGTGACTAAAGTTTCAAAGAGAAACTTCTTTTTATCCCACATTACGAGGTTTGCTATTTTACAATTATTTTCAAGACCAAAATAAGCTTTCCACCCCCCATTAATCCTTTTCTCAATGGTATGGTTCCAGTTGAGCTTGTGATGAATATCAATTCCTAGGTACTTGTCAGAATACACTTCCTCCAAGTTATTATTGTCATACATAAAAATAGCGTAAATGTCCTTCTTGGATTTGATAATCATAACTTTTGTTTTGTCAGTGTTAACAGTCATACCCATGGTAGAGCAAAAATCCTTAAGAAGCTTGAGTTGCTTATCAAGATCAGATGGGCACCTTGCGAAAAGAACAATATCATCAACATAGAGAAGAAGGATGACAACTATCCCAACTAAGATCTTGCCATCACATCCTACTTCCTCTAAATAGCCTTCGAGCTTATCGATGTAAATGTCAAATAGGGTAGGGGAGAGGGGGCAACCTTGTTTAACTCCAATGTTACACTTAATATCTTTCGACCACCCCTCATTGCTCTTTAACTTGGCAATTACATTCTCGTGTAATCTTATAGTGGCAGCTCTCAACTCGAAAGGAACCTTTAGCTTATATTAAATATTAGCAATTCAAATTTGAAATAAATTTAAATTAGTTTGATATTTTTAATTTTTTATATAAAATTATTTTTTTAATAATAACTTAATGTAAAAATATTTCATATGAATTATTTAATTAATCTAAATTTAAATTGGTTTGAAGTTTTTAATTTTATTTTTCGTGTATATTTATATTTAAATTAATTTTTATTTATTTAATCTAAATTTAAATTGGTTTAAAGTTTTTAGTTTTATTTTTCGTGTATATTTGTATTTAAATTAATTTAATTTTTAAAATAATTTTATATATATTTAGATTTATTTTTTATTTTTTAATATAATATTGTATTATGTAATGTGAGAGCATTTTTTTATAATAAATTTCAAATAATACTTAAAATGTAGATTTATTAAATCTTAAAAAAAATATGACTATTTAACTAGTTCAAAAAAGAAAATTAATATAGCCAAGATTAGAATGAACACGAACTCTCATGAGCTTTATAGTGAAACCAGTTGTTCGGCAGTTCCTAAAACACCATGGATGGAAAGGTTTTGCCATCTCTGTGAGAATATGAACATCGAGGATGAAAATCACTTCCTCTTAGAGTGCCCGTGTACAACCACATTAGATCTGAGTTTCAAAATCTTTATTGCAACACTGACCTTCCTAGCCTTTTACGTTGTCAAAATTACGGTGAGCTCGGGAGGCTTCTCTCCAAGTTTTTTGAGCATAGGAATAAAATCTTAAATCAAACTAAATAATTCATTTTTTTAGGTCTAATAGACCAAAGTTTGGTCTCAGTGGACGTTAACCACCACCACCATCATCATCATAATTGTAACAACACCATTTAGTGAAAATACAAATTTAATATTATAACAATTTATCGCAAAATCTTTCATAATAGTCCTCAAAACAAGAAGATTTAGTTGGATCTTAGCGATTGGCATACGTCATTAAAATGAAATATTTTTTTTTATTAGTCCTTGCCAAGGTAGGACTCTAGCAACCACTACTAGTTTAACATTGACCAATACAAGTTATAATGTTTAACTTTGATAATAAAATATATATATTTCAATATTGTTGCAAAAATTATTTCTCAAACGTTTAATTGGACCATAAATAAAAGGCTTATTGTAGCCTTTACACCATGTGGATAATTGTCTCATATTTTTTTGCCATAATTATTGGATGTGGTTGCAATATTTATGTGATGAATCTTATATATTTTTGGAATGCTTTTTCATTATTAAGCTTCATAGAAAAACCAACTAAGATAAGAAAATGTAGAATCTGATTGGATAGTAAAAATATTTTGAAATTTAAAGAATAAGACAAAAAAGAATTAAGTTAATTGTTTATTTCCATAAAATTGGTCTAGTAAATTGTTATTCACTGGATTCATTGGACATGGATATATCATATAAAAATTATCGAATCCCCATTAAAATTAGTAAGATTTTTTAATTAAAGAACAAAACATTAACTCTAAATGATAATATTTTTTATAAATACATGGTTGTCCATATATGTTGGTATAGTTAGAAATGAAAATAAATGTAGCTTAAAAAATTAATTTTAATAAATTTTATAGTGAAATAAAAAGTTGAAAATAAAATAAAATAATTATTTGAAATAAATTTTATAAAAGGTAAGATGAATAAAATAGAAAATAAAAAATAAACAAAAATGATATATTTATAATAAAATTTATAAAATAGAAAATAAAAAATAAACAAAAATGATATATTTATAATAAAATCAAACTATATAAATTATATAGTAAAATTATCATATTTAAAAATGTTCTTTTCACTTTTATAAATAAATTTGATTTCATATATTTTTATATATATACATAACTTTTAATTTAGTATTCATTTTATACTTAACAATACAATCTCAGTAGAGGGTTCACTCGAGCTTTTCAATAGGGTCCCATAATGTCAGTTTTGGCTTGGTTCTGCGGGTATCACCACCCATCATAGCTGGAAAATAGCTAATGGCGGAACAGCACCTATGGGAACAGTTGCAAATATTGAAATATTTTTAAATAAAATTTTATATCACAAATGAAACATGTATTAATAGAATTTATTGTTCAAACCATTAGTTTATATTAAAATATTTTTAATATTAAAATTTATAATAAAAATTAAAGTTGAAACGTATTTTTTATTTAAAAAATAACATCAAACATTGATTTTTAAAATTTAGTTTTAATATTATGAAAATTTTAAAATTATTAATAATTTTTAAAACTATTTATAACTTTTAAATTATTATATCTTTAATTTCTAATTCTATAAAATTATTGATAATAAAAGTTTTTTTTTATATTTCTAATTTTTAATCTATCTTAATCTATCATTTTAATTTCTAATTTTATAAAGCCATTGATAACATTATTCATACCTATTATGTTAACTTCTAATTTGGGCTAATTCGGCATTGTTTAAAAATAAATACATAAAACTAAAAAGCACCTCACTATATATGAGTGAACAAAACAAAATTATGTGGTAGATTGAAATAAATATTTGAAAACCCCATTCCCTTATATTTTTGTAAACTTATGCACGGCAACAAGTGGTGTATGAAGTCCATTTAATGAAATCAATGGAATACCAAACCAAAAATGTATATAAATTGGTAACCAATCCAATACAATATGTTCAAACAAAATATTATTGGGAGATGAATTGAGTATATTTGTTATATAAGGTATTTAACTTACACTATCAAGGTAACAAATCCAATCCACCGCGGATGCGGGTGCCAGGGAAGATAATGACGATGGGACTGCCCAGGAAACTGCATGACTGGCACATGGCTAGCATGCGAGCTGGACAGATTCGCAGGTGGTGGAATCAGGTCAGGCAGGTGAACGCCTGCGCGATGGTTAATGAGGCAGGTCTTTGCGCGGATAGCATTAAAAAACAGCTCGTCACCGCTCGCTTGAAAGGACTCCGGTCTGAGATTACTTGGTTGGACAGAGTAATGGAGGGGGAGTCTCGAGGGCTCGGTTTTCAGTTAATAAATATCCATAATCTCGTCTCGTTGAACCAGAGCCAAATTCTGTATGGTATATCCGGGAGATGGGAGAAAGACTGGCTTTGGGGCTGTTCTGTCGTTGAAGGGAGATGTCATTCTACGACTGAGGCCAGCATCATTTCTTGTGGCAACACCAAGGGTCAAGCTCGTTCAGCTGTTGGTGACATTGCTTACGCTGTGACAGTTTATCACCTCAAGATGACGAAGCCTCGTCAACGTTTACTGAGCCGCAGAGGCTCTGGTCGCAGTAATCCGGCGAGACCTCCAGCTGAAACAGAATCCATTCATTCTCCAGCGCAATTAAGGGGATCAACACGCTTGCTCATCCCAAGTCAATTCATGGATTCGAACACTTAGGAATCAGACAACTCCTCGGCTTTTGGCTCAACAACTTTTTCTTTCAACTGCTCACTCCTGCACCCGCGTATAACAGCCCATGTGTCTGTTCTTTTCACAGAGGAAGCTCAGAATGAGGGCGAATCCAGCGCTCCTATCCCCCAATCTGAGGAAGTCCACAATCTCAGTTTTCCTCAGCCATCCTCTGAAATTTCTCAAGGGCAGGCCCAGCCAGCCAGTGCCATCAATTTCAGGCCATAGGTGAATGCTCAGCCAAATCTGCAGGTACAAGAAGTGGGTTGTTGTAGAATTGTAGAGGAAAAGCCACCCGAGTAACCCGAGTAACAGCCCTCCAAGTTTTGTTTTGAATGCTCACGGTAATGACGGAAAAGCGAACCAATGGTTCGGTATGCGGATATCTGAACATGTTTTGGTACCTGTCCTATTGTCTATTGTCTGGTCTGTTGTGTGTCTATTGTATGGCGATAATGCTTGTGTCTGGTCTGTTGTGTGTTTAAGGTGTGGCGATAATGCCTGTGTCGTGCAATACTCTGTTTCCGGCACCATCCTGTTTTCCCCTGCGTGGGTTATAAGTTTCAAGCTCTCCATTGTAGAAACTGTCATGAACAATCAGCCTTTCTCAAAGGCCTGAAGTTTTTTTGCTCGGCAAAGTTGTAACAGGGCTCTTTTTGTACATAATAGATTAATCTTATTTAGCAAAAAAAAAAAAAACAAATCCAATCCAATATGGTCAAACAAATCCAATATGTTCAAATAAAATAGTATTGGGAGATGAATTGAACATATTTATTACATAAGATATTTAACTTGGACTCTCTAAGTAACAAATCCAATCCAATATATTCAAACAAAATATTATTGGGGAACGAATTGAATATAATTGGTACATAAGATATTAAAGTTAGAACGTCAAATTGTGAATAACTTGTAAAGTTATCAATTAACAAGAGAATATATTATCCGTAAACAACAGTGTTTATGTCATTGTTAATATAATGGTCATTGTTAATATGATCTACTAATATGTCATTGTTAATATAATGGTCATTGTTAATATGATCTACTAATATCATTAGCAAATATGATCTACTAATATCATTAGCAATCCAAGCTCTTAGATCACAAAACTTTATGTTGTTTTTAGCAGTTGGATCATTATTGGATTGTATAATAGTGTCATTGAAAGGAACTCCATATATATTATTTTATTTTATTCAAAATAGTTTGGTCTCAGTGGGCGTTAACCACCATCATCATCATCATAATTGTAACAACACCATTTAGTGAAAATACAAATTTAATATTATAACAATTTTATGGCAAAATCTTTCATAATAACCCTTAAAACAAGAAGATTTAGTTGGATCTTAGCGATTGGCATAAGTTATTAAAATGAAATATTTTTTTTATTAGTCCTTGCCAAGGTAGGACTCTAGCAACCACTACTAGTTTAACATTGACCAATACAAGTTATAATGTTTAACTTTGATAATAAAATATATATATTTCAATATTGTTGCAAAAATTATTTTTCAAACATTTAATTGGACCATAAATGAAAGGCTTATTGTAGCCTTTACGCCATGTGGATAATTGTCTCATATTTTTCTGCCATAATTATTGGATGTGGTTGCAATATTTATGTGATGAATCTTATATATTTCTGGAATGTTTTTTCATTATTAAGCTTCATAGAAAAGCCAACCAAGATAAGAAAATGTAGAATTTGATTGGATAGTAAAAATATTTTGAAATTTAAATAACCAAACAAGAAAGAATTAAGTTAATTGTTTATTTCCATAAAATTGGTCCAGTAAGTTGTTATTTACTGGATTCATTGGACTTGGAAATATCATATAAAAATTGTGGAATCCCCATTAAGATTAATAAGATTTTTTAATTAAAGAACAAAACATTAACTCTAAATAATGATATTTTTTATAAATACATGGTTGTCAACCTATATTGGTATGGTTAGAAATGAAAATAAATGTGGTTTAAAAAATTAATTTTAATAATTTTTATAGTGAAATAAAAGGTTGAAAAAATAAATATAATAATTATTTGAAAATGAACTTTATAAAAGGTAAAATGAATAAAATAGAAAATAAATAATAAATAAATAAAATAAAATTATATATTTGTAATAAAATCAAACTATATAAATTATATAGTAAATACTTCAAAATGTTTTTTCAATTTTATAAATAATTTTGATTTCATATTTTTTTATATATATACATAACTTTTAATTTAGTATTCATTTTATACTTAACAATACAACCTTAGTAGAGGTTTCAGTCGAGCTTTTCAATAAGGTCCCATAATGTCAGTTTTTGCTGGGTTCCGCGGGTATCACCGCCGATCACCTAATAGCTCATGGCGGAACAACACTTATGGGAACAGTAGCAAAATTTGAAATATTTTTACATAAAATTTTATATCAATATCTCAAAAGAAACATGTATTGTTTATATTGATTCATTTTGGTAGTATAAATTTTAATAGAATTTATTGTTCAAACAATTGGTTTACATTAAATTATTTTTAATATTAAAATTTATAATAAAAATTAACGTTGAAATGTATTTTTTTATTTTAAAAATAACATCAAACATTGATGTTTAAAATTTAGTTTCAATACAATGAAAATTTTAAAATTATTAATAATTTTTAAAACTATTTATAATTTTTAAATTATTATATTTTATTTTAATTTCTAATTCTACAAAATTATTGATAATAAAGTTTTTTTTTTTTTTATATTTCTAATCTTTAATCTTTTTTTTTAATGGGAGGGGCTAGTTCTCAGGAGAAGGGGAATGGGGCCCTCTTTTAATTACATTATATTGTCAGACCGAGCTGACTAACCGTCATATCATACATACATACGCTGAAACAGCCGTCATATCGAGCATCACCGGAATAAACGCCATGGGATCAAATACGTTGCAGCATCGCGCAGCTCCACAAGACTCGAACGCGGCCGGGGAGCGTGCAAACCGACTGCCCCGACCGCTACAACATGCACTCACTAATCTAACTTTTAATCTATATTAATCTATCATTTTAATTTCTAATTTTATAAAGTCATTGACAATATTATCCATACCTATTATGTTAACTTCTAATTTGGGCTAATTCGGCATTGTTTAAAAAAACAAAAAACCAAAAAGCACCTCACTATATATGAGTGAACAAAACAAAATTATGTTGTAGATTGAAATAAATATTTGAAAACCTCATTCCATTATATTTCTATAAACTTATGCACGACAACAAGTTGTGTATAAAGTCCATTTAATGAAATCAATGGAATACCAAACCAAAAATGTATATAAATTGGTAACCAATCCAATACAATATGTTCAAACAAAATATTATTGGGAGATGAATTGAGTATATTTGTTACATAAGGTATTTAACTTACACTATCAAGGTAACAAATCCAATTCAATATGGTCAAACAAATCCAATATGTTCAAATAAAATATTATTGGGAGATGAATTGAATATATTTATTACATAAGATATTTAACTTAGAGTCTCTAAGTAACAAATCCATTCCAATCCAATATATTCGAACAAAATATTATTGGGGGACGAATTGAATATAATTGTTACATAAGATATTAAATTTAGAACGTCATATTGTGAATAGAACAAAATTACACATATAACTCATAAAGTTGTCAATTAAAAAAAAGACTATATTATGTTATATTATATGTACAAATTGTGAATATAACAGAATTACATGTATAACTTGTAAAGTTATCAATTAACAAGAGAATATATTATCTATAAACAACAGTGTTCATGTCATTGTTAATATAATGGTCATCGTTAATATGATCTACTAATATCATTAGCAATCCAAGCTCCTAGATCACAAAACTTTATGTTGTTTTTAGCAATTGGATCATTATTGGATTGTATAACAGTGCCATTTGAAAGGAACTCCATATATATTATTTTTTTTTTTTGGTCAAAATATTATATATCAACACTTCTATATCTTCATATATTAAAAGTATCAATCCAAGCTCCTAGATCACAAAACTTTATGTTGTTTTTAGGAGCTGCATCATTACTGAATTGTATAATAATGTCATTTGAAAGGAACTCCATATATATTATTATATTTTTTTCAAAATATTATATATCAACATGGTAAAACTCGCATATCTTCTTATATAAAAATATAAAAATAATACATCTTTATATAAAAATATTTAAATCTAACTATCTAAAATTTATTGCCATCTTATTCACATTAATAGCATCATTTTTTTACTATCCTTGTTATCCTCATTCAGCTTCGATAAAGCATTAATGGCATATTTTGAAATAATAAATATGAAATGTCATTTCATATACTTTTCATGAACAAATCACAAAAGTTTATTAAAAAAATCTATAAAATATTTGACATTGCCAAAGTTATATCTAAAATAGTGAATTGTATTTAGAACACATGTTTATGATATCCTCTCTAATGATATTTTAACATTGTAAGTAATGATTGTTTCCATTGCAAGGGAAATATTGAATTGTATCCAATGTATTATATGACACATCTTTATGATGTATTTTCTAATGATATTTTAAAATTGTAAGTAATGATTGTTTCCATTTCCACCTCGAATTGGATGATGTGAATCCAGGTATAATAGGTCATTTGAGTCAGTATAACAAGTATGGGATACATGTCCACAATCGTTACCATGTAACATTTGTAGAACTTGATCATTAATGGGCATGCATTAATGTCACAGATCATGTATTGAGACATGGAGGTGTTTCCACCACCATCATGAATATAAGTGACATATGTCAGTTCTTACTCAAGATTGCACGTAGAAAAACCATAAACAATGGAAACGCAAATGGTTTTCTATTTCCTTTTCTTTCTTGTGTGTAGATTGAATTTTAAATTTTAGTTTTAGTTAGCATAATTTTAACAAAATGGCTGAAGAGATTTTTAGTTAGCATATTGTTAACAAAATGGCAGAATGGCATGAAAGGGTGGTGGAACGAGTAAGAAACTCAACATAGTGATGATATATACATCAACCATAGATGTAATCATGATATTAAAATGTTTTCAATCTCATATTTTGTTACACAAGTGTTTATCAATGGTGTGCTCTCCAATTTGTGCAACAACAACCCCTCCCCTATTCACTACAAGGAGTGAGTAGATTATTCCCTTGATGGTGACATGATTTTTTTGTTCGAAGTTTGTCTACAAGAATATTGAAGATTGGGTTGTCAGGAAACAAAAATAGTATTATATTTGACAATTTTTGTTTCACGTTTGCTTTTTTATTTATTTATTTATATATATATATATATGGACTGCGTTGCATCCAGCATCACTTGTTATTATATGTTGATTGTTGAGAAAGATAAGGTAATGATTAACAAGTTAAAAGAAGAATTAATCAAGGTATTTGAAATGAAGAATTTAGGACTAGCAAGAGAGATTTTGGGGATGAAAATTATACATGACAGAAAAAGGATGAAATTATGGTTGTCACAACAATAATACCTTGGAAAAGTACTGGAAATAAATTCACAATAGTTGATGCAAAATCTCTAGGTACACTTCTCATTTCAAATTAACATCTAATTGAAGAAAAAGAAGAAGTGTTCAAGATTCCATATGCTTCTACAGTAGGAAGTCTTATGTATGTTATGGTATGCACCCGCCCTAACATTAATACACATTCAATGGGAGTAATAAGTAGATTTCTTTCAAACCCGTGGAAGGAACATTGGAGTGTGGTTAAGTGGGTTCTAAGATATATTAAAGGCTCAATTGATTATTGTTTGTGCTTTCAATATACTAATACCTTGTTGTAAGGATTTATAGATGTTGATTTCACAGGTGACGTGGATTTTAGAAGATCCAAAACATATTACATCTATACTTTTGCAGGGGAAGTCTCATGGGTATCTAGACTCCAAAAGTTGGTGGCTCTTTTTTTCACACAAGTTCAATATATGGCAACAACAGATGCATGCAAGGAAGTGATTTGAATGAAGAGGTTCCTAGAAGAACTAGGCCCGCAGCAAGGAAAGTATGCATTGAATTGTGATAGCCAAAGTGCAATCCATCTTGCCAAAAATCTCGCTTTTCATTATAAGACAAAGTATATTGATGTTATATATCACTCAATTCGCCAAGAATTAGATGATGGGCTACTACAGTTGGAGAAAATACACAAAGGATAATTCTTCTGATATGTTAACAAAAATTTTGCCAAATGATAAGCAAGATATTTGCAAAACCTTGGTTGGCATGTTGCAAAGATGATAAAAGGAGGTTTGGGAAATCATCAACAAAGAGATAGAAATTTGTATTTGGACTCAAGTGAGAGATTGTTGACTGTCAGACCAAATAAATAAAATAAATGTATAATGTAGTATTATGACTTCTTGAAACTTCTCAAAGTGTTTACAGTAGTGGTTTTGGGTTTGTGGTTTTGGACTCGTGTTTTTCATAGCACATTATATTGTGCCAATAATATTTTTATAGATTATTTGATGAGAGACTATTTATATATAATATGTATTAGACATTATGCTTGGGGTTGATAAGGCATGACTATTGGAGTGAGTGAAAGCCCAAATAGTTCTAAGTTTTTATTTAATAGGAAAGTAACATATCTCTTTCCCCTTTTCCCAGTAAAGTTTTCAACCTAAATCTATTGCTTATTTTGGTTCTATGATTTTTCTTTCATGTTGTTATGCAGATCTAGGATTTGAATTAACAAGCATATAGGGCATTATTCAATAGATTTGATTTTTTTGTTGATAAATAATTTTTACCATTCTTATTTTTATGGGTAGATTTCTCAATGATTATTATAATGATATAACGGTAAAAAAAAATAATGAAAATGGGGAAAATACAATCAGCCATTTTGATCCACTCATCCCTTGTGGCAGGGATAGAAAATTTTCTTCTGTGACGTATTTTGTTTAATCTTCAAGAAATAGGTTGGTTGGTTTGACCTTTTTTCTTTAATGCGTAATGCACAATCCATTACCACCATGTTTTATGGGGTTACCAACCAATGTTAATGGTTAGTGGTTAACATCACCCTCTTCTAAAAAACTAATTGACAGAAATACAAAAAAAATGGCATTGACAAGGTATCAACGTCATGCTTAAGCACTCAAAAGAAATAAGAATTATTACTCTAAAAAATAAATGAATATAATAATAATAATAATAAATTATTTCTTTAATAATAATTATTATTATTGTATTTTGATTGAAGGTTTTTTTTAAGGTTGATTTGCATATCATTGTTATTTGAGAATATTTACATGGTACCTAAATTTAGTTGTTTAAAGAATTATTCATCAAATGATGGAATCTACTTTGCTTTTAATTTCAAAAAAAAAAAAATCAAAATTCAAATTTTTACAACCACATGTATAAAGATAAACATGTATGATATCTAAACTCGCAATATAGTTGGCATTTAGTTAGAATTTATATTTTTGCAGAAAAAAGTTTTTTTGAAGATTCAATATTTTACAATCACACATATACAGATAAACAGGTATGATATCTAAACTCACAATATAATTGTTATTTTATTAGAATTTAATTTTTTTCAAGAAAAATAAATAAATAAATAAAATATTTGTTGACGTCTCTTACATTTAATGATATGTGTCAAAAATAAAGATAAAAATAATATAAAACAAAGAAAATAATAATAAAGTTAACTTTTTTATTGAAATTGGTTAATTAATTAAAAAAACACAATAATAATATATTCACAAAATAAATTATAAAATATATTTTTGTAAATTTTAAATCAAAATTTGAAAGGAAAAAATAATATTGTTAAATAACTTGAGAAACTCCCAAGCAAATCAACATTAACAATCAAAGCAACTTGCAGTGGGATAATGCCTTTGTTATATGAAGAGAAGGCAAAAGGTGATTACTAGGAAAAAAAAATAAAGAGAACAAGATATCAAATGTAAATCAAGATTTCAAACCATTAGAGAATGACTATCGTAATAAGATTTCAAATCCGTGAAGCGAAATATGCACGAGGGATTTTTTTCTCAAGGATGAGTTGATCTCTTAGAGTAGCCTCGTCAACTTATATTAAAAAAATGAACCAAGAAAATAGGTTGTGTTTTTGTTTTTTTTTTTTTTTTTTTCTAAAGATAATGGGTTTACCATTGGATTTTCTTAAAATTGTTATTTAATATTGTATAGTTAATAAGATTAATTAATTAAATAATTATTAAGGAATTTTAATACTGGGATGATTATAATGTGGTAGTTAATTAGTTTAAAATTTTAAGGAATTTGTTATTTGATCTAGTCAATTAAACTGAACCATAACTACCTTATTTTAAGGGAATTAGTTACATTTTGGTGCTATATATTGATGACCTTATTGATCAAAATCTATAATGAAATTTCTTGACAAGTTATTAGATTTTGTGTTTCTTTTGTATGATGAGTTATGCTCACTTGTGTTTAAGTGTTGGAATAATGTCTTTGGATGACGCCTTAATTGGTTGATTTAAAAGTGGTAGTTAATTAGTCTAAAATTTGAGGTAAAATTTAAGGAATTTGTTATTTGACCTAGTCAATCAAATCGAACCATTTCTACCTTACTTTACGGGAATTAGTTACACTTTGGTGCTATATATTGATGACCTTACAAATCAAAATCTATAATGAAATTCTTTGACAAGGTATTAGATTTAGTGTTTCTTTTGTATGATGAGTTATGCTCACTTGTGCTTAAGTGTTGGAATAATGTCTTTGGATGACACCTCTTCTTGGCATGTATAGCTCCTTGATAAATCTAATTCTCTCTTTCTCCAACATGGAATCAAAGCTAATGGTTTGAGACCCAGCCTATTGCCTACAAGTCCTTTAGGGTTGTCAATTGCATGTGGCCTTGATGAGTTGGAGTTGTTGTTTGGAAAATTAACTTATGGTTTCAACTTATAAACTAATTAGTGTTTAGAGCAAAACACTATAATTTTAAATGGTCACAATTATGTTGAATGTGTATAAGATATAAAAAAATATTAACTAAATATTTTTTCTATTTTTATTTGTTTTATATAATATTTACATAGTTGACATTGAAATATATGATTTATGTTTCGCATTAAAATGTTAATACATACCCCCTTATATTCTGAGGTAAAGAACATATATGCACAGGATATAATCTCTCTCTCTCTCTCTCTCTCTCTCTCTCTATATATATATATATATAGAGAGAGAGAGAGAGAGAGATTATTCTCTCTCTAAATATATATATATATATATATATATATATATATATAGAGAGAGAGAGAGAGAGAGAGAGAGAGAGAGAGATTATTTTTGTTATCAGTGTTTTTTGTGTGTGTATAGAGTCAATTTTGGTTATCTCTGGTTGTTGGGTGGAATGCTTGTTATCTTCCTCACATGATTTCAATTCACCACTAGTGACATGAAGAGGATTGACTTATTTTTGTTATTAAGATTTTTTAAGATGTTACATGTCAATTCATATTAAACATTAAAGGAATTACAAATCTCATTCAGACTCTAAATTAGAAAGAACCTATTCATGGAACTCTGTCACTATCTCTCTCTGTATTTCATGTTAAAATCTTTTACTCAATATACATATTGAAATATGTGATTTATATTCCATACTAAAAAAAAATAGTTATTAATATTTTTAAAATGTTATATATCAACTCCATATTAAGAATATGAAAAGTGAAAATATACTTTCTTTTTATGTAAAATATTTTATTTTTCTTTGTTGATATAAAATTATGTTATTTAATAAGAAATGAAATATTTTATTTATGGACAACACTAAAATATTTTTTTTGTGGTTAAATTATTTTTGTTTTAAATATTATATATGAATTGAACATAAAAAGAATTATACATCTTATAATATTAATTGAACAAATTGCATATTAAGTAAATTATTTTTTTTTGCTTTCAACTACTTTATCTCTCTCTCTAAAGTTGATGTAAAACTAAGGTGGAAGTTGAAGTAATTTATTAATGGCCAGAATCAATTATTTATTACTATTTTTAATTTGTTATGTAAGTATTATTTTATTATTTTAAAATGTAATGTTACATGACAACATCTCCCTCATACAGGGTTGTAGAGGGTCTCTCAACGCAATAACAAAAAAACCATTTTAATGTGGACAATGTAGTCCATAGATAAAATGTCTCAATGCACATGTTATGTAAAATATTTTAATGTAAGCTACGTATATATTATATATTGTTTTAAAAAATTATGTATGTATCATATAAAGCAATTAAAAAAATATTTTTTTATGGTTAAAATGTTTGAAGGAGTCTCGTTATTTTAAATTTTTTCCTTTTTCTTTTTTTAACAAGAACCAAGGATAACTTTGTATTAAAGATGGCGTAAGAATAAAACTCAGATGTAAGACATGGCAAAATTATTTAGTGAGATTGTTTCTCAGAGCTACTATATATGTCTTCACCCAGTCTCTACTTTCTGAGTACATCATATTTAGACATTTTGTGCAATTGGTCTCTTTATACCGCTTATAGAAGCACCAAAAACATCAAACAAAAAGAAAAAAATTGTAGTGAATCTAGGAGATTATTTCTAGTTACGTGATGGGTGATCCTTAGAGGTAAAATTGACTTCAAATTTTGTCTGCACTTCAATCTTTAGTTTGTATATGTAGAGTTGACAAACTTGCATTTCTTCTATATTGGTGGAGATTTCCTAATGGATTGTGTTGAGATGGGTGTCATTCGCATTGTCCCATGAGGCCATAACTTGTTGGGAAATGGATGATAGTTGAAGGAAATAAGTATAGAGAACATATATTTTGATTTTTGAGATTGTCTTAACCTTGTGGGTTTTGTTGTTGAGTTTCAGCAAGGACATTATCAAGATCATCTCTCTATCGGGAAATAAACCAGGGAACAACAATAATATATTAAAATAGGCCATTTGGATTCTAGAGCCAAAATGTCCTAGGAGAGATGCAACAACAATTGGCTGAGAGGGAAAAACCACTTAAGAGAATTCAGATGTGCAAAGGACCCAGATGGAAGTAGAGAAAACTACCTAGGGGAAGATAGGTTGTTAAATGGAGATCCAAAACATATCTGGAGGCAACAATAACCACAATTAATAGCCTCAAAATGTAGGAGTACCTGGGGGCAAAGAAAAGAGACAGGTCAGCAGATGAGTGCAGAAAAGAAAATTCAGGCGGATAGAGGGAATGGATTACCTCTATAGTGACCGATCCGAGATGAATACCACAAATCATGAATTGCTACAAACCATGAATTTCACTAAGAATATTGCCACAGTCACGTATCTTGGTGGAACTTGATTTCAAAGGATGGATTTATAGTCCATATTGTGTTGTCAAGTGATAATTTGTCCATTGATGTCCACTCAAAGACATCGAAATCATCAATACCTTTCCTTATGCCTGAAATCATGAATAGGGCATTTCTTTTCCAAAGCGTACCATCCCACTTCCTTTGTTTATCCAAGATTTTCCCCTAATCGAAGTCGGCCCTAAATTCATCATTGGCATCAGTTCGCTTTCCCATCATAAATGAGAATGCATAAATGAATTCATAAGAACTTCCACTTCCCCTAGGCTAATTTTGATTGAGTCAGTTTTCTATGGTCCTTCAGTTGTTGTCATTGTCGAGGTGCATCCTCTTATTTTCTGGATGTTAAAGGGATCCTTGTATCACATCCTTGTTCTAGCCTCCTTGATGTCAAGTGTGGGTTTTTCCATCTTATAAGTATATGTCCTACCTCTTATCGGTTGAAGGGATTCCATCATTGCCTTTCTCGCAATGGATTTTTCCCTATCGACCATGAAACATTTTTCTCTACAAGTTCATCAAGAAGCTTAGAACCACAATGTATGATTTCCCCATCGATGGTCTATTTCACATTTGGTAGTACTTTGCATCATTGAGTGTTGATTGGTTCCTTCTGGTGTTTGACTCTATCACATCTATTCAAATAAAGGAGTATACTATTTTCTTGGTACCCATTTTTCTCATTGATAGGCTACCTTGCATCTAGTATATATTACCATCAATGATTTCTAACTAGATAGATTCTCACATATTCAATATCAACTCATTATACCATCACAGAGATTTATACTTGAGGTTGGTTTTGTTAAAAACTCTAGGTTTCAATGTTTTGGGCATGTATAACACCCATTTAGTTGATCATGAGCATATGTGTGTGAGTCCTTCCATTAAGGGCCTTCTTTTTCCCATATTTATACCCCTTCTAAGTGATATTACTTCAATTCAGTCCAAGATATGTAATGATATATCATTACCTACCCCTATCATGTTTTTTCATGATCCCATTTATTTGAAACGGCCCTTTATCATTATTATTCACGATCCCATTTTTAATTTTATTTGATACTCATACAAGCATGGGTATGTCCAAATTGTGGAAAAATGAATGGTTATTATTCACATCCATTGTTATGTTTGTACGAATTTCCTCCTTCTTTCTAGTGGATGACATCCTCTTCTAAAACTTTAAGATTCACTTTACATATTTACGAAAAGTGATATATTTTAGATGTGTGTTTCCCTCACACATCAAGGGGCATCTACTAACATGTTAGTTTCATCACTTTGTGATAGTTTGCATTAATTCCTAAAAGAATTATAAAGTGGTCTATGTAATAACCAATCCAAAATTTGTTTGGAACTTTTACGAATTATAATTATCATTCATTTTATTTCCTTGCATAAATTTCTCTCTAAAAGTGTGCAATCACATTCATACCAAGACAAAATTAGCACAACCTTTTGTCTAGTCAAAATTGACTACAATGTGTGCGTCTAACAAACAAATGGTAGACAAATTTAACTATGATCTTAGATAAGAGGTGAAATTGCAAATATCTCAAGATTCTTAAGTATTGATCATAAAAATCTTTAGACATTGTACAGGGAACCAAAACATTATCAAATGGAAACCTTCACATAGGGTTCACATCTTTGGATTCAGAAGTAGGTTTTAATTCTTGGATTTTCGAAGTGGGTAGCCATATTGTGTTGATATTTTGAAAAAGCAAGTGCCTTTAGAAACATTAACAGAGGAATGAATCCAAAAGAGTTGGAGATTGGAAACCACTTCTACATATGCAATAGGTAACATTCTTATCACAATCTAATAACATTTAATTAATCAAACATCTTTCTTCTCCCTTATCGCCAAATTTATATATTTTGATTAATAATGTTCATGCGTTTGTGTTTATGCTCTATTAAATTATTAATGAGTCTGGGTATCTCTCTTTTCCAAGTAAAAGTTACGATTTATCATTTTAGAAGGAGGATAACTTTTCTTTAGATGTTCATGTGTAGGATATATTGGAAAACCATTGTGATTCTTTTTTGTCCTTCTCCTCTTCTTACTCCTAGAACATATATAACAACCATTTATAAACTTTCTGGGATTGGTTCCAAGTTCTTTCCTATCTCTCAAAACCCTAGTTTTAGTTTGAGATTTAATTGAATGTTTGTTTGCCTGGAAAGGGTTAGATCAAGCTATATTTTTTGTTTCTGCAATAATGAACCAACCCATTAGTGGATTTCTATTTAAACTCTCAATACTAGAGTGTTTTGTACCAAGTTATGCTCTTATTCTTGAAAAAGGAAAGGCATTAAGATACCTAAGTTTCACTTGACATCAATTCTTTTGAATATTTTTGGTGAATTTAGAATTTTTTTGTTTAATGATCTCGTGACTAAACATGTTTTCTAGCATTTTCAATGCAACACAAACATATAAAGAATCAAGGACATGCCATAGTCACATGTCTCACTTTTTATCCTTGTAGTCCAATTGTATAAATATGGGCATTAGAATTTAAAAGCAAAAAATGGTATAATATTCATAACATCACATCTATGCACATTAATAGCCTTAGTATGCCAACGTAAGAAGTATGTGGACATTGCCTTAGTATGTCAGTGTAAGAAGTATGTGGTCATTTGTATTGATTTAAATACTACAAAGGAAGATATTCGCATTGATTTACAATGCAAAAAGAAAATTTCATAGAAAATCTCACAAAATTATCTCATCTTCTCCAAAATATTTAGATGGAGGGTAATTTAATTGTCAACCATAATAACAATTGGTAACCTTGAGGGGCTTGACCGAATTTGAACATATGACCTTTGTCCTCGTTGCCAACATGCTTTGGGTAGATGGTTCAACTTATTGAACTAGGACCTTGGGAATTTCTTTTTTTCCAATGAACACTTCGTAAGATTTTCACCTCTTCCCTTTAAATAGAGAATTGTGTCATTTACCGACTTCCAGAATAACTAATAATCTTTAAAAACTCAACTAAATTTAAATTTGTAACCTATCATCTCCCTATATATAACATGTTTTGATAGTTAGTTTAACCAATTTAAATAACCTTTAACCTTGCACAGATATACCTAAATAAATTTCAATAACATCTCATTATTTTAAAATATTTCAATAAAAATAATAAATTATACTACACTTAATACTCTTTAGATATCAATGCAATTAAATAATTATAACTAAAATAAATAACTAAAGATATATCCCACCATAACATCTTGGTCGTAGATTCCCATTCCCTATCCCTATCCCACCATAACATCTTGGTGATAATTGCAAGGTCGCTTAACCAATTTTGTGTAGTTACAAAATCGCATCCAACAAGGTGTATGGAAATACACACATAATTTAAACTTGGTGTATTAAGGTCCCTCAAGTTCACTTAACATCATTTATTTTAGGTATTTTTTTATTTTTTTAAATGAGTGATCTCGATCCCATTGTTAACTGTCACTTTTTTATTTTTCAATGCAATGCGTAGTTGGAATCTTTGTACATAATGTTGTCATGGATGTCTTTTTATTAAATTGTGTTTCTTTTAAATAATATTAATGATTAGTCGGTCTTCTAGTTAGCCCTTTTTTTACCAAAATAATGTAGGAGGGGAAATATGTATTATGAAAAATTGAACTTAATGTGGTGATTATAAACAATTCTTTATTAACTAATTATATAAATATAGATCATTCATTTAAAAAATGGTTTTTGTTGTTAGTTCATAATATTATGTTTTATGGAATTTTATTTGAATATTTTTATTTATGGATTTTTTTATGGAATTTTATTTGAATATTTTTATTTATGGAGTTATTATAGATTTAATGATTTTAGAAAGGAAATATATTATATGTGAAAGACAAGAAACTTTTATATACAAATGTTATAGTTGTAGGTAACATTCGTCAAGATGAAGTTTGGATAAAACATAAAAAATTATGTTCTCGAAGAACTTATTAATGGCCATAATCATCAATATTACAAAGCATTCAAGTTTAAAGCATTATTCTGGTAATAGATTGATGTTATTTTCATTTTATAATCACTACACTTCTATGTGTATAACACGAAGTAAATGATCAATAGTAATTGATAATACATAGGAAGGAAGAGCACACTTTAATCAATGGTTCTTACACTACTTTTAATAAGATTAAAGAGTGTCTTTAATTGCCACCGTCACCTCTACAATAAAAGGTTCAATTGATCAACTAAAGGTAATTTAGAAAAATAATCCAAAATAAAATACAAAAATCCAATAGTATTATGTTTAACATTGGAAAAATTATAAATATATAGTCAACCGCTGAATTAATATGCAGTTAGTAGACATATCAAATATTACATACCATGATGTCCACATGGAGTAGCTCAAGCGGCGAGGGCCGTGGAAATGAAGTCTCACCGAACCGGAAGTCTTGGGTTCAAATCTTGAGCTACCCTGCCCCCGTAGAGGGGTACATAATGGACATGTAAATCGGAGAGTCCCACCCCAGCCTTACAAAAAAAAAAATATTACATACCATGATGCATAAGTAACAAAACAATGATAAGTATCAAAGAGAACTTAATCATTTTGTAATATGCAGTTAGTAGACATATCAAATATTACATACCATGATGCATAAGTAACAAAACAATGATAAGGATCAAAGAGAACTTAATCATTTTGAACTTTTTGGCTATTTTTATTTAACAATTAACATATTATTTATCAACAGAAATCATTTGTTGATTGTTTAACAAGTTATATCAAAGCCAATTTCTTGTTGGAGATTCAGTTTGTATAGGATTTGTTTACACGAAGTTGATATGGAGTCACTCATAAGTATTGAAAAACTTACTAGGATGAATTTCACAATATGGAGGCATTAACATTTGGTGACCATGGAAGACAACCATATAGAAGGAAATCAAGGTGTTCCATTTCTAGAGGTAGATCAAAGTCTATGTAGGGGAGAATAAAATGCTACCATTGTAGAAAACCTAGCCATATCAAGAAACATTGCAAGATATTAAAAGGAAAACAAAAGGAGCAAAAGTAAACCATCAACAACAACAATGAAGAAACTATTGTTGTTGCATCAGATGGTGAGGTATTAATTATTGTTTCTTATGAAGATGCATGTCTTTATACTTCTTGTCATAATAGTGATTGGGTTTTAGATTCTGGAACCTCCTACCATGCTATACTAACTAGACAAAATTTTATTTCTTATTAATCTAGATTTATGGGAATGGTTCGCTTAGGTAATAAAAGTATTTGTAATATTGGAGGAGTAGGAGATGTACTAATAAATATAGAAGATGGTTGTAGTTTATTGCTTAAATGGGTCAGGTATGTACAAGATTTTGGGATGAATTTGGTTTTAGGTTGGAAGTTAGATGATGAATTCTACCTTACCGTGTTTGGCAAAGGAGGTTGGAAAATTGTGAAGGGGTCACTAGTTATTGCAAAGAGGTAGAAAATTGGCACTCTCTACATATTAAAGTCAAAACTATAAAATTTTGATATTGTTGTTGTTAAGGAGTTTGTAACATATTTATGGCACAAAAGGATTTGCCACATGATCGAAAGAGTCCTAAAAATCCTTGTTGAGCAAAAACTTTTGCCTGGGATAAAAGGTACATAATTTAAATTTTGTGAACATTGTGTTATGCGTAGACAAAAAGGGTATCATTTATGAGAGATGATCCTAAAATAGATACACAAATATTAGATCTAGTACATTTTGATGTTTGTGGCCCAATCAATATAATTTCACTAGGAGGAGCTACTTATTTTGTTACTTTTATTGATGATGCTTCAAAAAAAGTGTGGGCATTCCCTATTAAAAGCAAGGATCGATTTTTAGACATTTTTTCGTAAATTTCATGTGGCTATTGAAAGGGAAACTAATAAATTATTGAGATGTATTAGAACAGATAATGGTGGGGAATATTACTACAATGCATTCGAAGAATATTGTCACATACATGGCATAAAACATTTAAAAATAATTCCTCACACTCTACAACAAAATGGAATAGTTGAGAGAATGAATCGGACAATAATGGAGAAGGTGAGAAGTATGCTTTCAAAGTCTGGTTTGCCTAAATAGTTTTGGGCAAATGTTTTCCAAACAGCATGCTACTTAATAAATCGGTCTCCCACAACTTCATTGGATGGTGGCATTCCTTAAAAGGGTATGGAATGGTAAATATTTGTGTTATGCTCATTTGAAAAATTTTGGTTGTGAAGCATGTGTGCATATTCCTAAAGAACAGAGGTCCAAGTTAAATGAAAAATCATTAAAATGCATTTTCTTAGGATATGTTGATAATGAGTTAGGTTATCGTTTATGGGATCCTTTTAAAAAGAGAGTTATTAGAAAGAGGGATGTTATTTTTAATGAAGGAAAAATGTTTAAAACTAATGACAAAGATGTGGAGTTGAAAAGATTTGTTGAAATTCCAAAACAACAGGAAAATCAACCACCATTATAAGAAGACAAACCAAGAGATAATGAGCACCCATTGCAACAAAATGAAAGTGAGGAACAATAAGGAGAAGAACATGAAGAACAACAAGATCAACAATCATTAGCATAAATTACACCATAAAATTTATCAATTCCACAGGTCTACCTAGCCACATAGGCCTTTGCAAAGGTATTCCCCCTTAGAATACATTTTATTGATCGATGAAAGCAAACCTACTTGTTTTCAAGAAGCAAGTGAAGGATAAAATAACATCAAATGTCAAAAAGCTATGCAAGAAGAGTTAAAATCATTGCATGATAATAAGACATGGGATTTAGTTGAAAGGCCAAAAGGAAGAAAGGTTTTAAAGAACAAGTGGGTGTATCAAATAAAATATGAAGGCGAGGAAAATTAGTGAAGATTTAAAGCAAGGCTAGTGGTGAAAGGTCTTGGGTAAGAATAAGGTATGGATTTTATAGAAATTTTCTCTAGTTGTTAAAATGTCATCAATACGAGGAGTGCTTGGTCTTGTAGCTAATCTAGATTTAGAATTGGAGCAATTAGATGTTAGGACAACCTTCCTATATGGTGATTTAGAAGAATAGATATATATGGAGCAGCTACAAGGATTCATTGCAAAAAGTAAAGAAAACTTGGTCTGCATCTTGAAGAAGAGTCTATATGGGTTGAAATAAGGGCCTCGCCAATGGTATAAGAAATGTTACTCTTTTATGCATGATCATGATTTTAAAAGGCTAAATGCATATCATTGTGTATACATTAAAAGAGATGAAATATGCAATTTCATTATCTTATTAGCCCTTGCCAAGGCAAGGCTATAGGAATCGATTTGTCTGTTGACCACTAATAGTTTAGACCATGACAACTTCTAATGTTTAACTTTGTAAATCATTAAAGTACTTTTTATTTTAATAATAAAAAACAATTTATTACCATTTGATTGGCTTAAAATTTTGTCTTATTTCAACTCTTTTGACATGTGTCACATGTCACCCATGAAATTTGGTTACCCTAAGAATTCGCCAATTTTCATGGGGATCATGATTTGCATCTTGTAATCAAAATAAAACTAAAATTAAATCTATATTTAAGTAAATTATAATCAATTTTTTTCAATTTATTAACAAAAAATCAAGAAAAACTCTTCAAGATAATATATTTAAATATTTCGTATAACCCTCTCTCCAAACAGAGTTATGATAATTTATATAATTTCAAAATAAAATAATAATGTGATATTTTCCTATATAATGTATAGTTGTTATACATTAATTTATTTTAATTTAGTTAGCATTTAAATTTATTAAAACTTTTATATAAAACTTTTATTTTTAGTTAATAAGAAAATAAATAAATAATTTTATACTATATTAATTTTTTTATAATAAAATGATTAAAATATATATAATTTTATACTATATTAATTTTTTATAATAAAATGATTAAAATATATATTAAAGATTAGCAATTCAAATTTGAAATAAATTTAAATTAGTTTGATATTTTTGATTTTTTATATAAAATTATTCTTTTAATAATAATTTAATGTAAAAATATTTCATATGAATTATTTAATTAATCTAAATTTAAATTGGTTTAAAGTTTTTAATTTTATCTTTCGTGTATATTTATATTTAAATTAATTTTTATTTAATTAATCTAAATTTAAATTGGTTTAAAGTTTTAAAATTTTATTTTTCGTGTATGTTTATATTTAAATTAATTTAATTTTTAAAATGTTTATATATATATTTATATTTATTATTTTATTTTTTAATATAATATTGTATTATGTAATGTGAGAGCATTTTCTTTTTATAATAAATTTCAAATAGTACTTAAAATGAAGATTTAGTTAGAACTTTAAAAAAATTGATTATTTAACTAGTTCAAAAAAGAAAATTAATATAGCCAAGATTAGAACGAAATCTCATGAGCTCCATAGTGAAACCAGTGGTTGGGCAGTTCCTAAAACACAATGGATGGAAAGGTTTTGCCATCTTTGTGAGAATAGGAACATCGAGGATGAAAATCACTTCCTCTTAGAGTGCCCAGCCTACAACCACAGTAGATCTTAGTTTCAAAATCTTAGATCTCAGTTTCAAAATCTTTGTTGCAATACTCACCTTCCTAGCCTTTTACGTTGTCAAAATTACAATGAGCTCGGGAGGCTTCTCTCCAAGTTTTTTGAGCATAGGAATAAAATCTTAAATCAAACTAAATAATTCATTTCTTTAGGTCCGATAGACCAAAGTTTGGTCTCAATGGACGTTAACCACCACCATCATCGTCATAATTGTAACAACACCATTTAGTGAAAATACAAATTTAATATTATAACAATTTTATGGCAAAATCTTTCATAATAGCCCTTAAAACAAGAATTTAGTTGGATCTTTTTTTTTATTAGTCCTTGCCAAGGTAAGACTTTAGCAACCACTACTAGCTTAACATTGACCAATACAAGTTATAATGTTTAACTTTGATAATAAAATATATATATTTCAATATTGTTGCAAAAATTATTTTTCAAACATTTAATTGGACCATAAATGAAAGGCTTATTGTAGCGTTTAGGCCATGTAGATAATTATCTCATATTTTTCTGCCATAATTATTGGATGTGGTTGCAATATTTATGTGATTAATCTTATATATTTCTGGAATGTTTTTTCATTATTAAGCTTCATAGAAAAACCAACCAAGATAAGAAAATGTAGAATTTCATTGGATAGTAAAAATATTTTAAAATTTAAGGAACGAGACAAGAAAAAATTAAGTTAATTGTTTATTTCCATAAAATTGGTCCAGTGAGTTGTTATTTACTGGATTCATTGCACATGGAAATTAAAGAACAAAACATTAACTCTAAATAATTGATGATGATGGTTAACGTCCGTTGAGACCAAACATTGGTCTATCGGACCTAAAGAAACAAATTATTTATTTTGATTTAAGATTTTATTCCTATGCTCAAAAAGCTTGGAGAGAAGCCTCCCAAGCTCACTATAATTTTGTCATTGTAAAAGGCTAGGAAGGTCACTATTGTAACAAGGATTGTGACACTGAGATCTAATGTGGTTGTACGTTGGGCACTCTAAGAGAAAGTGGTTTTCATTCTCGATGTTCTTATTCTCACATGTATTTATATTTTTTATAAATATATGGTTGTCAATATATGTTGGTATGGTTAGAAATGAAAATAAATATAGCTTAAAAAAATAATTTTTATAGTGAAATAAAAGGTTGAAAAAGAAATAAAATAATTATTTGAAAATGAATTTTATAAAAGTAAAATGAATAAAATATAAAATAAAACAAACAATTAAAAAAATAAAAATAAAAAATTATATATTTATAATAAAATCAAACTAGTAAAATTATCCTATTTAAAAATGTTCTTTCAATTTTTATAAATAATTTTGATTTCATTTTTCATATATATATATTTATATATATAAATAACTTTTAATTTAGTATTCATTTTATATTTAACAATACAATCTCAGTAGAGGTTTCAGTCGAGCTTTTCAATAGGGTCCCATAATGTCAGTTTTTGCTTGGTTCCGCGCGTATCACCGCCAATCACGTCATAGCTCATGCCGAAACAGCACCTATGGGAACAATAGCAAATATTGAAATATTTTTAAATAAAATTTTATATCAATATCTCAAAAGAAACATGTATTGAATCCACTAGTTTATATTGATTTATTTTGGTAGGATAAATTTTAATAGAATTTATTGTTCAAACAATTAGTTTATATTAAATTATTTTTAATATTAAAATTTATAATAAAAATTAACGTTGAAATGTATTTTTTTATTTAAAAAATAACATCGAACATTGATTTTTAAAATTTAGTTTCAATACCATGAAAATTTTAAAATTTTTAATAATTTTTAAAACTATTTATAATTTTTAAACTATTATATCTTATTATTTTAATTTCTAATTCTATAAAACTATTGATAATAAAGTTTATTTTTTTATATTTCTAACTTTTAATCTTTTTTTTTTAATGGGAGGGGCTAGTTCCTAGGAGAAGCGGAATGGGGCCCTCTTTTAATTACATTATATTGTCAGACCGAGCTCACTAACCATCATATCATACATACATACACACACTAAAACAACCGTCATATCGAGCATCACCAGAATAAACGCCATGGGATCAAATACGCTGCAGCATCGCGCAGCTCCACAGGACTCGAACGCGGCCGGGGAGCGTGCAAACCGACTGCCCCGACTGCTACAACATGCACTCACTAATCTAATTTTTAATCTATCTTAATCTATCATTTTAATTTCTAATCTTATAAAGCCATTGACAATATTGTTCATACCTATTATGTTAACTTCTAATTTGGGCTAATTCGGCATTGTTAAAAAAAAAACAAAAAAACCTCCCTATATATGAGGGAACAAAACAAAATTATGTTATAGATTGAAATAAATATTTGAAAACCCCATTCCCTTATATTTTTGTAAACTTATGCACGGCAACAAGTGGTGTATGAAGTCCATTTAATGAAATCAATGGAATACCAAACCAAAAATGTATATAAATTGGTAACCAATCCAATACAATATGTTCAAACAAAATATTATTGGGAGATGAATTGAGTATATTTGTTACATAAGGTATTTAACTTACACTATCAAGATAACAAATCCAATCCAATATGGTCAAACAAATCCAATATGTTCAAATAAAATAGTATTGGGAGATGAATTGAATATATTTATTACATAAGATATTTAACTTGGACTCTCTAAGTAACAAATCCAATCCAATATATTCAAACAAAATATTATTTGGGAACGAATTGAATATAATTGTTACATAAGATATTAAAGTTAGAACGTCAAATTGTGAATAACTTGTAAAGTTATCAATTAACAAGAGAATATATTATCAGTAAACAACAGTGTTTATGCCATTGTTAATATAATAGTCATTGTTAATATGATCTAATAATATTATTAGCAAATATGATCTACTAATATCATTAGCAATCCAAGCTCCTAGATCACAAAACTTTATGTTGTTTTTAGCAGTTGGATCATTATTGGATTGTATAACAGTGTCATTTGAAAGGAACTCCATATATATTATTTTATTTTATTCAAAATATTTTATATCAACACTTGTATATCTTCTTATATTAAAAATATCAATCCAAGCTCTTAGATCACAAAACTTTATGTTGTTTTTAGGAACTGCATCATTAATAGATTGTATAATAATGTCATTTGAAAGGAACTCCATATATATTATTACATTTTTTTCAAAATATTATATATCAACATGGTAAAACTTGCATATC
Source organism: Pinus tabuliformis (assembly GCA_031772625.1). Classification (NCBI taxonomy): domain Eukaryota; kingdom Viridiplantae; phylum Streptophyta; class Pinopsida; order Pinales; family Pinaceae; genus Pinus; species Pinus tabuliformis. The sequence goes on along the minus strand of CM062816.1, from coordinate 1,982,085,426 downwards.
TTCTTATATAAAAATATAAAAATAATACATCTTTATATAAAAATGTTTAAATCTAACTATCTAAAATTTAATGCCATGTTATTCACATTAATAGCATCATTTCTTTATTATCCCTGTTATCCTCATTCAACTTTGATAAAGCATTAATGGCATATTTTGAAATAATAAATATGAAATGTCATTTCATATACTTTTCGTGAACAAATCACAAAAGTTTATTAAAAAAATCTATAAAATATTTGACATTGCCAAAGTTATCTAAAATAGTGAGCTATATTTAATGTATTATAGAACACATGTTTATGATGTCCTCTCTAATGATATTTTAACATTGTAAGTAATGATTGTTTCCATTGCAAGGGAAATATTGAATTGTATCTAATGTATTATATGACACATCTTTATGATGTATTTTCTAATGATATTTTAACATTGTAAGTAATGATTGTTTCCATTTCCACCTCGAATTAGATGATATGAATCCAGGTATAATAGGTCATTCGAGTCAATATAAAAAGTATTGGATACATGTCCACAACATGTAACATTTGTAGAGCTTGATCATTAATGGGCATGTATTAGTGTCACAGATCATGTATTGAGACATGGAGGTGTTTCCACCACCACCATGAATATAAGTGACCTCTGTCAGTTCTTACTCAAAATTGCATGTAGAAAAACCATAAACGATGGAAACGCAAATGGTTTTCTATTTCCTTTTCTTTCTTGTGTGTAGATTGAATTTTAAATTTTAGTTTTAGTCAACGTAATTTTAACAAAATGGCAGGAGAGATTTTTAGTTAGCATATTGTTAACAAAATGGCAGAATGGCATGAAGGGGTGGTGGAACGAGTAAGAAACACAATATAGTGATGATAGATACATCAACCATAGATGTAATCATGATATTAAAATGTTTTGAATCTCATATTTTGTTACACAAGTGTTTATCAATGGCGTACTCTCCAATTTGTGCAACAACAACCCCTCCCCTATTCACTACAAGGAGTGAGTAGATTATTCCCTTGATGGTGACATGATTTTTTTTGTTCGAAGTTTGCGTACAAGAATATTGAAGATTGGCTTGTCAGGCAACAAAAATAGTATCATATTCGATAATTTTTGTTTCACAATTGTTTTTTTATTTATATATATAGTTAATAGGCATGGATTGCGTTACATCCAACATCACTTGTTATTATATGTTGATTGTTGAGAAAGATAAGGTAATGATTAACAAGTTAAAAGAAGAATTAAACAAGGTCTTTGCCATGAAGAATTTAGGACTAGCAAGAGAGATTTTGGGGATGCAAATTATACATGATAGGAAAAGGATGAAATTATGGTTGTCACAACAATAATACCTTGGAAAAGTACTAGAAAAAAATCACAATAGTTGATGCAAAATCTCTAGGTACACTTCTCATTTCAAATTAACATCTAATTTAACAATGCCCCACTACTATTGAAGAAAAAGAAGAAGTGTTCAAGATTCCATATGCTTCTACAGTAGGAAGTCTTATGTATGTTATGGTATGCACTCGCCCTAGCATCAATACACATTCAATGGGAGTACTAAGTAGGTTTCTTGCAAACTCGTGGAAGGAACATTGGAGTGCAGTTAAGTGGGTTCTAAGATATATTAAAGGCTCAATTGATCATTGTTTGTGATTTCAATATACTAATACCTTGTTGTAAGGATTTAAAGATGTTGATTTCACAGGTGACGTGGACTTTAGAAGATCCCCAACAGATTACATCTATACCTTTGCAGGGGAAGTCTCATGGGTATCTAGACTCCAAAAGTTGGTGGCTCTTTCTATCACACAAGTTCAATATATGGCAACAACGGATGCATGCAAGGAAATGATTTGAATGAAGAGGTTCCTAGAAGAACTAGGCCTGCAGCAAGGAAAGTATGCATTGAATTGTGATAGCCAAAGTGCAATCCATCCTGCCAAAAATCTTGCTTTTCATTATAAGACAAAGCCTATTGATGTTATATATCACTCGATTAGCCAAGAATTAGATGATGGGCTACTACAGTTGGAGAAAATACACAAATTTTGCCAACTGATAAGCAAGATATTTGCAGAACCTTGGTTGGCATGTTGCAAAGATGATAAAAGGAGGCTTGGGAAAGGATCAACAAAGAGAGAGAAATTTGTATTTGGACTCAAGTGAGAGATTGTTGAGTGCCAGAACAAATAAATAAAATAAACGTATAATGTAGTATTATAACTTCTTGAAACTTCTCAAAGTGTTTACAGTAGTGGTTTTGGGTTTGTGGTTTTGGACTTGTGTTTTTCATAGCACATTATATTATGCCAATAATATTTTTATAGATTATTTGATGAGAGACTATTTATATGTAATATGTATTAGACATTATGCTTGGGGTTGATAAGGCAAGACTATTGGAGTGAGTGAAAGCCCAAATAGTTCTAAGTTCTTATTTAATAGGAAAGTAACATATCTATTTCCCCTTTTCCCAGTAAAGTTTTCAACCTAAATCTATTGCTTATTTTGGTTCTATGATTTTTCTTTCATGTTGTTATGCAGATCTAGGATTTGAATTAACATGCATATAGGGCATTATTCAATAGATTTGATATTTTTGTTGATAATAATTTTTACCATTCTAAATTTGATATTTTTGTTGATAAATAATTTTTACCATTCTTATTTTTATGGGTAGATTTCTCAATGATTATTATAGTGATGATAACTGTAAAAATGGTAAAAATAATGAAAATAGGGAAAATACAATCTGCCATTTTGATCCACTCATACCTTGTGGCAGGGATAGCAAATGTTCTTCTGTGACGTCTTTTGTTTAATCTTCAAGAAATAGGTTGGTTGGTTTGACCTTTTTCTTTAATGCATAATGCACAATCCATTACCACCATGTTTGATGGGTTTACCAACCAATGTTAATGGTTAGTGGTTAACATTAGCCTCTTCTAAAAAACTAATTGAAATACAAAAAATGGCATTGACAAGGTATCAACTTCGTCATGCTTAAGCACTCAAAAGAAATAAGAATTATTACTCTAAAAAATAAATGAATGTAGTAATAATAATAATAAATTATTTCTTTAATAATTATTATTATTATTGTATTTTGATTGAAGGTTTTTTTTAAGGTTGATTTGCATATCATTGTTATTTGAGAATATTTACATGGTATCTAAGTTTAGTTGTTTAAAGAATTATTCATCAAATGATGGAATCTACTTTGCCTTTAATTTCAAATAAAAAATCAAAATTCAAATTTTTACAACCACATGTATAAAGATAAACATGTATGATATCTAAACTCACAATATAGTTGGCATTTAGTTAGAATTTATTTTTTTGCAGAAAAAAAAATTGAAGATTCAATATTTTACAATCACACAAATACAAATAAACAGGGATGATATCTAAACTCACAATATAATTGCTATTTAATTAAAATTTAATTTTTTTCGATAAAAATAAATAGATAAAAAAAAATATTTGTTGACGTCTCTTACATTTAATGAGATGTGTCAAAAATAAAGATACAATTAATATAAAACAAAGAAAATAGTAATAAAGTTAATTTTTTTTATTAAAATTGATTAATTAATTAAAAAAACACACACAATAATACTATATTCACAAAATAAACTATAAAATATATTTTTGTAAATTTTAAATCAAAAATTGAAAAACAAAAAAAAATATTATTAAATAACTTGAGAAACTCCCAAGCAAATCAACATTAACCATCAAAGCAACTTGCAGTGGGATAATGCCTTTGTTATAGGAAGAGAAGGCAAAAGGTGATTACTAGAAAAAAAAAAAAAAAAACATATCAATGGCCTTTATAGATAAAGAGAACAAGTTATTGAGAAAAAAAAAAAGAAAAGAAAAAATTTTAAAAATTAGCATCAAACGTAAATCAAGATTTCAAACAATTATTGAATGACTATCGTAATAAGATTTCAAATCCGTGAAGCGAAATATGCACGATGGATTTTTTTTCTCAAGGATGAGTTGATCTCTTAGAGTAGCCTCATCAACTTCTATTAAAAAAATGAACCAAGAAAATTTCCATTTATGCTATCTGATATAATTGGGAAAATATTCAATATGTAATTAGGTTTTTTTTTTTTCAATAATGTGTTTACCATTGGATTTTCTTAAAATTGTTATTTAATATTGTATATTTAATAAAATTAATTAATTAAATAATTATTAAGGAATTTTAATAATGAGATTATTTAACTGTGGTAGTTAATTAGTTTAAAATTCGAGGTAAAATTTAAGGAATTAGTTACATTTTAGTGCTATATATTGATGACCTTACTCATCAAAATCTATAATGAAATTTCTTGACAAGCTATTAGATTTTGTGTTTCTTTTGTATGATGAGTTATGCTCACTTGTGTTTAAGTGTTGGAATAATGTCTTTGGATGTGGCCTTAATTGTTTGATTTAAAAGTGGTAGTTAATTAGTCTAAAATTTGAGGTAAAATTTAAGGAATTTGTTATTTGAACTAGTCAATCAAATTGAACCATTTCTTCCTTACTTTAAGGGAATTAGTTACACTTTGGTGCTATATATTGATGACCTTACATATCAAAATCTATAATGAAATTTTTTGACAAGCTATTAGATTTAGTGTTTCTTTTGTATGATGAGTTATGCTCACTTGTGCTTAAGTGTTGGAATAATGTCTTTGGATGACACCTCTTCTTGGCCTGTATAGCTCCTTGATAAATCTAATTCTCTATTTCTCCAACATGGAGTCAAAGCTAAGGGTTTGAGACCCAGCCTATTGCCTACAAGTCCTTCAGAGTTTGTCAATTGCATGTGGCCTTGATGAGTTGGAGTTGTTGTTTGGAAAATTAACTTATGGTTTCAACTTATAAACTAATTAGTGTTTAGAGCAAAACGCTATAATTTTAAATGGTCACAATTATGTTGAATTTGTACAAGATATAAAAATCTTATTGAAGAGTAAGGTGCTTTGGTAGTTTACAAAGATTGTGGTTTCAGATCCTAAAGCTGGTCAACAAAAGTTTAACATTCATGAGAGGAAGAAAAAACGTTGTAGGGGTTCAACCTACATCTCTAAGGAGATTCCCTTTTGTGGTTCCAAATCCCAAGGATGATACAACAAAAGTATATCCTTGATGGGAAAAGAACAAGGATGTACTAGTTCGACCTATATCTTTGGAGAGATTCTCTTTCATATAAGCAAGATCCACTATTTGAATGAAATTAGGAAAAAGTTGACAAGGCCAACAAAATTCAAGTTGTTCAAAATGAGAACGAGTTTACCTATCTTGATCATCTCTCTTTTGACAAGAGTGAAGATCATTGGGCTCATGTAAAGGAGCTTCAATTGAAATTGAGTGAGAGCAAAGTTAATTTTTTGGATAAAAAGTGATTCACTCATAACATCGATCCTTATGGATTTAAACACACCCTATGGTGTATTATTATATTTGACATTTCATGCTAGCGGGGCTTCTAGAAAAGAAGATAGTGATGATTATTCATTTCGTTCATTCTACAGTGTGCTAATTCAAGCATGGGAAATATTGTTTGCTAAAGGGAAACTTGAGATTAAGGAATATGCAAACTTGCTAAAGGGAAAAATTTGACATTAGTATTGAAAAAGAGATAAAGTCGGCAATCGAGAGAGGAGATTTTATTGACCAAATGATTAAGAAGCAAAATTATGATGCAACTTGACTAAAATGGGTGGGAAAAAGAAGACCTATATCTATTACAAAAAAATTAGGATACATGGAGAAGGCTCACTAGCAAAAGACTAAAGACCTAAAGGAGAAAGTGAAGAAGCTTGAAGGAGATGTGATGATTGGAAAATCCACTGACTTGTAATACTAAACTTTAGAAGGTAAGACATACAACTATATGTTTTCTACTAATGCTTCTTAGGCCTTCCAAGTTCACACTTCTAAAAGTGAATGGATAGTAAACTCTAGTTGTCCCATCATATGGCAAAAGACGATGAATCTCTCTTTTCTTCATTAAGTCATTAGGGCTTAAAAGGCACTGTGACAAATGATCACACACTTATTGTTGTTGATTGTGTCATGATTGAATGACACAATGGTGTGAATCATCTCTGATGTGCATCTCACGCCCAGTTTGAATGCTAATTTGTTGCTTCTACCCTTCTAGTTATTGTGAAAAATATGAACAATAAATTTATTGTTGTTGGGAATGATTTGCTTGACCCCAACAACACCCTTTCCCAAAAAAAATCTAGGACATGCTACATTTATAGCAAAGGCTAACAGCTAGAGCAAAATTTGGCATGAAAGACTAGGACATCTAAATTTTCAATTCATAAAGCTAATGGTGACACATGATATGGTTATTGGACTACCTAGGATTGTGTCGTTAATGGTGTATGTGAAAGGTGTGTGCTTGGGAAACATCATCAAGTTGCATTTGAAATAGAGAAAGTTTGGATAGAAAACTCAATAAGAACTTGTCCATGACAACATGTTCCTTGAACAAACCATCACTAACAAATGCAAGGTATGTTTTGACTTTCATTGTTAATTTTTCTAAGTACAATTGGGTATATTTCTCGAAGAATAATGCTCACACCCTTACAAATTTTAAGGAGTTTAGGGCATTACCAAAAAAGAAATGTGATTGACCTATCAAATGATTACGATTGAGACGAGGGAGAGTATGTTGACAAGGCATTTGAAACCTACTTGTCACAAAATAGTATCTCTTCGTTGATGTGTGTACCTTCACCTCAACAAAGTGGTGTCAATGAAGGAAAGAATCACATGTCAATGAAATAGCATAGTGCTTGCTTCAAGCCAAAGGTTTCTTGACTAGCTTTTAGGTAGTTGCTTCTTTTGAACTTGATTTCAACCAAAGTTGTATAGGATATAACCCCCTTTGAAAAATGGAGTGGAAGAAAACCCTAAGGTAGTCACCTCCAAACATTTGGGTGTTAGTGTGAACTCATATCCTATATGACCAAAGGAAGATGCTTAGGTATTAGTGGGAACTCATATCCTATATGACCAAAGGAAGATACTTGATGCAAAGAGGCATGTTTGTGTTATGATGGGCTATTCTAAATAGTTGAGCGATTGCATATACTTTTATCCAATCAAATAGGAATTTATCTCAGGAGAGATTGTCTTTGATGAAAAAATTCAAGGGTTAGAATTCCCCTTTTGACTTGTCAAGGAGCGATCCATTGAAATTTTTGTAATGCTCTAGATCAACTAACTAATACACAAAACCATCAATTGGACAATTCACTTGTGCACCAAAACCAACTTAAAATCAACCTTTTATAGTAGAAACAACCACAAGAACACTTGAGCATTTCACTCATAAAGATTTTTGTAGAAGTACTCCTATAAAGAGCATTTGTCCTCCGAGATGGATAACAAAGGCAATTGAAACACCTAGCCCAATTTAGGTAAGAATATGTCAAATCAGCCAAGACCAAAGGGTCAATCCAGCGACCAAACCTAAAAAAAGGACCAATTTGCACCAATTTAGTACCAAATCAATATAAAACAATCCAAACAAGTCAATTTCTCCTCAAATGGTGATGTGATGAATCCCTAAGGCTAAACAAAAAAACTAATCTAATTATAGCAATGTTGACAATCAATGGTACAGTTAAATCCTTAAAAATCAAAGGATCCTTTTGCTTTCAAGATGTTTGAATTATTCCAACCTTATCGAACTTCATATGGATGATTGAATGATTCCAACATTATCGAACTTCATATGGAACAACATAGAATTTCATACCCTACTCAAAATTCAACAAACTCAATAACTTTCACATTTTTAGGATTTCATTAAATTCTATGTATGAGGATATGGGATTGGCATTTAATTAAAAGCATTAAGCCCTTTATGTACCTTGATGTTGGTGGTATTGATTGTTGGACTCCCCTACAACAAAAATGTATCATTTGAACCAAAATAATTGGTTAAGTATATTTCAGTGTTTCAACCATATTATAAGGTTAAAAAGACAAACCCTTGACTCGACCCAAAATAATTAATTAGGCATGCTAAGTTTTTTCTATTGTATTTTAAGGTAGAGAAATCTAAGGATTCTAAAGACTCTAAGCCAAATGATGTTCATGTAGCTCAGGGGATCTCATTTCTAGTAGTAGTGGTGAATTTGATAAGTGATTAGTAAACCAATGGCATAGTAAGCTAGTTGAGTAGTAGCTTGTAGCATGGATTTTGATCTCTGAGGTCCTTCAAAGCCATTAATGATTATGTACTTTGTTGCTAATATGCTGTGTCATATTTTAGTATATTCACCTTTCCATGGAATAATTTTATTCTAATAATATTATGTTTGGAGTTTTTTAAATAATTTCATTAAAAAAATAATTATCACGATGGTAGAGATGGAATAATTTTATTCTAATAATTCAGAATCATGTTTGGAGTTTTTAAAATAATTTCATGGTAGAGATGTTGTAATGTTTAAAACATTTTGACAAAGTCAACATAAAATCAATTAAAATTAAATTAAAACAAAAAAAGACAACATAAAACAAATTAAAATTAAATTGAAGCAAAATCCAACATAGCACGGTAGAAATATGTAGTTTCCTTTAACATTTTCGGACTTCAACCCATGAATTTCTCCACAGCCTTCTTCTCTAATGTGGCCTATTCAAAGTTAATAATTAAACAGCCTAGATCCATCTGCACTCCAAATCTACCAACTACCAAATATCGAGAAAGAGAGATGAATTTCTCCACAGCCTTCTTCTCTAATGTGGCCTATTCAGAGTTAATAATTAAACAGCCTAGATCCATCTCACTCCAAATCTACCAACTACCAAATATCGAGAAAGAGAGAGATTTGATCCCTCCCAGTGCTCACTCCAAATCTACCAACTACCAAATATCGAGAAAGAGAGAGATTTGATCCCTCCCAGTGCTTGGTAGATCTAAAGTTAGAATGGATCTAGGCTAGTTTTAAAATTATTCAGTGAATCCAGTTTGAAACCCAATTTGATAAAGTTTGATTCAAAAACTGGTTCTTATCTTTAAAACTACGCTTGGGGCTAATGTAAAAGAGGTTAAGACTACAAGAAGACTAGAAGTCATAAACAACATGGCAGCAGTGCTATACTGGCAGAGGCGTGACCCTGATACATATGTAAATGCATATGGTCAACTTGAATGGAAAAATGCTATGACCAACAAGTATCAAGAAACACATGGGAATTACTTCCTCGATAGGCCTACAAGACCAGAGTCACAGATGAAAGCATCATTGAAAAGTACATGGCTTGTTTAATAGCAAATGAACTTTTTTGAACGAGAAGGCATTAACTACACCAAACACTACCCTTATTAATAATGTTCAACTGATTCTTTTGCTTGCTCGTTTTAGATGAGAGATACATCAAATGGATATCAAAAGTGATCTCCTACATGGTGATTTCACTTGAGAGATACATATGAAACAACCCCCGCCTTGAATTAAGCAATGAGAGAGAAGGAATGCTTTGAAGGCTCATGCAATGCAAAGGAAGCTAGAAATCAACATGGATAATCAAAGCGATAATCAAAGCACTGAAGAAATGGAAGAAACATGTATTTGGATGCTTAAAAATAAATAAAATATGCCCCTAGGATTAAATCAGGCAGATCCTCCCACTTGCCATGGACCTTACTGTGAAATTTATTCAATCTGACCAATAAGCATATTGGAACTTAAACTCTGAAAAATAACCAATCAATGCTCATGTAACTGAATAGATCAACTCGCTGAATGTTTATTCAATTTGACCATTAAGCATATTGGAACTTGCACTCTGAAACATAATCAATCAATGCTCATGTAACTGAATAGATCAATTCGCTGGATACATTAACACAAAAAACCAACCAAAATTACATCTAAAATCTTCACAAAAATCGTTTTGTTTTTAAACGAGACCAAAGATAAGCTACAAAATCTCAAACAAAAAGTTGAGCATTTCCAGCGAGAAAGGACCCAGCAGCTTCAAACCATGAATCTTATAATGCTTCTTTGAATTATAGTTAATGCTTATTTGCACTCGAGTTCCTCTTAACCCAAGAACTTCAGTCACCTTTCATACGCATTACTAGGCATTTAACCTGGGCCAAAAATACCCAGCCACCTCTCATTCTTAAACTATAGGTAAGTGTTGATAAATGTCTGGTTCCAAAATCGTTTTAAAATTTTTAATCAATTATGTAGCTTTCCTGTGAAATTGCGAGTAATGACTAATTTCTAATTTTGTATAATTTGTAATAAAACACTCTGGGAAAGACGGCAACATTTCAAGATAAATTTGGTGAGCTCTACAACTGTGCTTCATCAAAGAACAAAATTATCCCCACACGATACAACAGTTTGAGTAACATTCAAACTATAATGATTCACAAGTAAACATGCGAATTGACAGTTTTTTTCTCCAACTGAATTGACAGCAGCAATGTTCAAGGATGCGGGAAAATAATATTTCTAGATGGGACATATAACTCCAATGTGCTTTGTCCTCGTTACAGAGAACACAAAAATATTAATGCAGGGTATAACAACCATACCACTAGTACTACAAATCATTTCTGCTCAAAAAGGGTGATTTAAATCATGCAGCAGCTTAAGAGGGGCAGGGTCCAGTTTCCAAAATTGCCTTACAATTGGACTAATCAAAATAAAATCTGATTCACTTCATAGGCGTAGAGTAAACAGGTACCAAAGAGGTAAGGTGCAAGTGGACGATAAATCATATTCAGCACAAGACCAACAATTGAAAGTCTTGTGTTATAAGCTCCAAACAAGATCACAAATGATATATTATTCACCAAATTTTAATCTTCCACGAGAGACAGATCGATCCTCTAAGATTTGTCAAACAAATAAAAAAATAACAAGATTATGCATAGAATCATCTTTGAACTGTAAATACTACAGTATATAGTAACCTGGGAAAGTGATGAAGCACTCGATACCATACACAAATAAAATTCCTTAATAGAAGAAAACACCACTGAAAGTGGTGAAAAGCTGCCAAATGAACTTTGCCAATCTTTTAGATTTACAAAAACAAAGTCAAAAAACCTCTTCAAAGCTAAGTGCTTACTACCAGCCACATCCAATAGAAAAGGTTTTATGGGGCCTGATAAGATCAGAACTTGCTTGACCACGGTAAGATAAGCACCGTACCTACCTAATGTATAAAAGAAGACTGATAAGCTGGAGGAGGGGCAGGCAGTCCACTGCCAAAGTGATGGTTGCTGTAATTAGTAGAGGAATTGTAAGAACCGGAACCCAACAACGAAGGCCCCATGTTATCTGATGGATACATATATGGCCTTGAGAGCGAGACTGGACTCCTATTTCCAACACCATAGGCTGCTCCATATAATCCTTGGTTTGATCTGTCATATGCATTTTGGCCCTGTAGGTTGTAGGATGTAACACCTGGAGCTGCACCAGAATATTGTACTCTATCCAAAGACCTATAAAAGCTTCTGTCTGCACCATTGGAAGAAGCATAAAGAGCCGGAGTTCTTTCAGCTGCACTTAACGGAGGCATATATACACCAGCATTTCCTCCATTAGCACGAGGACGCTTAGGCTGAGACTTAACAGCACCCGCAGACCTTTTTCTGTCAGCCTTAGCTTTCTCTAGCTGAGCTACACGCTTTTGAAGAGGATCTGGTGAGAACTGCGATTCAAGTTTGTGCTCCTCAATGCACTTTATAACAGCTCTGTAAGCAGAAAGCTCTTTTGTATTTGCTTCATTCTGTAGCAGCAAATAAAAATATCAGTCAAAAACGGAACTTCTGATATCACCAACAATACTAAAAGCCAAAATGATCATCACATAACAAGACATTTTGTATAACAGTAATACAATCGTACCTGTGCAGCAGTAGAGTTATTCCCGCTTTTTAAACTTGCCTGAGAAGCTTTCTTAGCATCTTTCAGATATTCCTTCAACAAAGGAACAGGTGCAAACTTCTCTGTCAGCCCAAATGCATGAGCAAAGTTGACTGCCTCAATTTGTTTTCCACTATTGACCAGGGTTTCTACAACATCTGCATGAAATTGTCACAAAATTTTCAGTTAATCTGAATATATCACAAACATCTGAAATACCAAAAGACAGTTTACTGTGAAAGAAAAAAAAATACAGACAACTTCAACGGATTTTTCAATAAAGATAACAGCTATGTCCGCTTGAGACAATTTTCGTAAGTAAACAGTTCCCCACTCATGAAAGGCCTTGTGACACTTTACCATAGCTGATCATCTTCAGGTGCCTTTATTAATATCAACAAAATAACTTACGTACAACTTTCTACCTCATAAAAAGATGTCTACCTAGTAGAGGCCACTCAGTATCTGCTTTGCATATGAAATGTTGAGATCTAAAGAAAAGACTACCAACCCCGTCAACTTAGAAACCCGTTCACTGGACTAAACAAAAAACGTTGGGAAGGTTTACTACAGCCGGGATTACCAAAATTTATCTTCAACTCAATCAGCCACAAGCAAGTATACTGATAAAATCCACCAGTCTCTCAAAAAAAACCAAGCCAGCCATGAATGCCAGAAAAACAACAAAAAGCCTATCTACCAAAATGTATCGCAAATTTTGCCAGCCTAGCCACTGAGGCTAACATTACAGAACACCAGCCAACCAACCTGGCATTTTTGATTCAAGTCCAAGGGAACGGCAGAGTTCAGGTGTCTGCCTGCGCCGTGCAACTGCAAGAACAAGCTTGCATAAGTCATCTTTATCAAACTCTGACGCAATTCCAAAAGTAGCTAGAAGTTGCAAGAAGGCCTGGGCCTCCAACGAATTGCCATTGGCAACATCTCCTTCAAGGTTTATCTTCGACTTCCATTCATCTGCAATACTTTTGGCTTGCTCCTTTATATTTAAGGGCAGAACTGGATGTTCAACACCCAAAATAGGATCTGCCAAAACAGGTACAAGAGATTCCAGTAATAATGTACAGGCCCGGCGTAGAGCCGGGAGCCCAGACTCTTTCTTGTCACTTGACTTTTGTTCAAGAGAATAAAACCCCTCCAAGGACTCTAACACTAACCGTGATGGGTCAATTGCAGAGTTTAATGCAGAGGGAACCTCATTGCGAAGCCCAGCTGCATCTTTTCTATGTTCAATAATGTATTTACGCAATCCCTTGGAATCCATAGTTTCACATAAGGTTTTCAACTCGGACCGAACCTGGGGCTGCACCTTTGCTTCTGATTTTGTACTGGGGCTTATTTCTTTCTTGGAATCAGCTTCAGGACCATCACTTATAGATGACCCATTTGCATTTACACTACCATTTTCTTTTTCTCTGATTGAATCCTTCTTCGTGTCATCGTCTGTGACCTTCTCACATCCATTGTAAAATTCTTCCTTCAATTTTCTTCGTTCTTCAAAAATCACAGCAAGGGCAGCATCCTTCTGTTCCTGCACACGAGCCAATGAAGCCTGCTCCTTAGAAGCAATAGACACCTCACGTTTATCCAAAATCTCTTGGGTTTCCCGCATCTTGGCCTCAAAAGTTCTCTGTTTTGCCTCCAAGTCCTCAAGTCTATTCTGTATGCTCCGCTCTAATGAAAGGAAATGCTCTTCTAATTCTTTCCATTGCACCGTACATTTTGTTAAGGCTTCTCTATGCTCATCTAGATCCACAAACGCCTTCTGTAACCGTTCCTTCTTCAAATTCACACCTTCCATGGCTCAAACAATGCACCCCACCGTCTTTCTCCACCCTTATAAATCTGAATACAAAAACCACAAATCCAAAACTATGAATTCTAAAAGAGCCATTCTATAAACTCTATGACCCTACACACTTAACCTTGAATCGCAGCTTTTGTGAACAGGAAGAAATACAAATCTTGAATGCAATAATAATTATAAAATCCACCAAAACAGCCAGTATCCTATACAGAAACCAGAAAACCCCGGAACAAGAATTTTTAATCAAAATCACTCGATACACTATTAAGACCATAAAAGCCTAAAATCCCTTTTTTCATACGGGACAAAATTACAAATCTGGAAAAAAGTTACAATAGCTACGACGGCAATTCCAATACCCACGTTATCAACCAGAAAACCCACAAAAACACTCATTAAAATCTTAAGCCCTAGAACCCAAAGACTGACCCCTAAAACCCCCAAATTTCAACATACCCAACTTGGAGCCTCGAAACCTCTTGCACATAGAAAAGCTTGTGACAGACAAATCTGAAGGAAACGTCACGGAACCTACAATTACAAAAACCCGTTACCATTACAAAACACACTTAAACAACCTTTAAACCCTTCAACCCAAGCCCTGAACCTTAGCAGCCCAAATTTCACTATACATTACAGAAACCAACCCACACTAAAATTTCAAAAACGTAAACATAGAATACCCGCATTTATAGTCACAGAACACACACAAGACCAATCATTAAACCTTGAACCATAGAACCCAAATCCTAACCCTTAAAACCCCAATTTTAGTAATTCTTCCCATACAGCACAAAATGCGAATTTGCGAAAAAAAAAATTCGAAAACACACAACACCCAATTCATTTACAGTATTCACTGAGAACTCTTCAACCTTTAAATCTGCAAACACCCATATTAACCTTAAGAAAAATGCAAATGGCATTCACTAATACCGAGCGTAAATGCAGAAATCTTTCAGAACATACCTTGTCTTTTGCGATCTAGATAGAACCCGGAATTTGCAGACGCGACCCAGTATATCTGTTGTTCAGTTTGTTCACAGAGAGGTTTAACACGATGAAATGAAAAAGAAAAAGAAAATGGTTGCTGTCGAACCCTAGTAATTAATATCAACAAAAGCCCTCCTCTCCCAGAAAAAAACGAAATATATCACCGAAATATGGCTCAGAGACCGTCAGATCCGTATCGCACGGCCAAGATGCAGCTGCCACCGTGTTTCACACGGATTCCGGACCTGCCTTTATCCTCACCGTCACTCCATTTGGGATTTGCTGGTTGTTCCACTGACATATACACAGATATATTGAATTCATTATTACAATGACCCAGATATATAAATATAAAAAAATGATTTAATGGATTTTTTTATGCTCCATCTAACCACCGAGATTATTGTAGTAACCACTTCCAGATTTTACATGAAAATTTTGGTTGATGTGATAGTTTTTAATGTAGTATTAACATTAATTGAAAATTGTTGTTTTGCGGTGCAAATGCATATATATTCCTTTTCATGTGATGTTTCTATATATTAATTTTTTTAATAAAAATTTGAGATATATATATTAATAAAAAGGATCACTGTAAAAGCTCATAATTTAGTTGTATAAAAATGGTTTTTATTATAAAAATATGATTTAAAAGGCTAATCATGCCTATGTGAATATGGCCATCTACTAGTAGCTTCCAATATAAAAGTACACCAAATTTCTTTGATATAAAGAGGAAGGAGAAAGAGAAAACATCTGAGGTCTTTAAGTATTAACAAAACATAATGATTATGCATCAAAGGTTGGGAAGGTAATGTTATTGGTTGTATCTCTATGCATGGGACATTTTGTTGTTGTGAATAGTGTTGAGAGTTTGTCTGGGAAATTAACTATGTTGGGTGGTGAGCAACTAGAGATATTATGGAGTGCAGTGTGAATGTATGTGAAGTGTTGTATTAGCTTGTTGTTATTGTTAGTAATTTTAACGATAATTTCTACTTTAAATTAGTTATGATGTTTTGTTATCTTAATGTTTCAACAAAGGATCAAAGGAGATTTTTAGATTTCGAATAAACTTATCATGCTTTTGTAGAGCTTAGGAAGTTTTCTAGAGTTCTTTGTAGTCCATATGTCTAGGGCAGTGAACAATTGGTTCAGGGTGAATTCCTCTCAAGATGAGAAGAAAAGGCTTGATTCATTAGGCCAAAACAAAATACATGAAACCCAAATCGAACTCCAGAAGTCTTTCACCTAAGTTCACTAGGTTGATCCCTAACACTAATTGATATTTGAAAATATCGAAATTGGAAACCGAGTTTAAAGTTGACGAACCTGATTTGAACCCACGAAGATGTGAACTTAAAATCACCATAAGGATAGAGATGATGTAACACCCCATTTTGATTTCCCCCCAATAAGTAAATTTAAATACATCTAAGGGTCATTGTGAGTCATAGTTTGGACACATTGTCGATTTTTAAGTTGAAATGGACAAGTTATGAACAATGTAAGTGTGTTTGTCATTAATAGAAATTGCCACATAGTTGATTAAAGGGTAAAGCACCTACACTGAGTTTGATGCTTGATCTAGGTGGATATAGGTGGCCACCCACCTATTGCACTAGCTCACAACACAATTTTCCTAATTTGGCAGTTTTCAGGTCTTGAATTTTTGGAGCCATTTTGAGGCCCTAAACGACATTTTTTGGGGAAACAAGCCGATAACGTTTAAAATCTTTAGCAACACTTGAAAGTTGTTCTCCTTAAATAGACCTTTATAACAAGCTATCGTGTGCGCCAAACAGAGATCATATACCAAAGTTACGACCCCAAAAAGTTGATGTTCCAACTTACCCCGCCCATAAACCTTTGGTGCTTCATCTCTTAGGGTTACAGTTTTTGGTGTTTAGGGTTCCGCATTGTTTCTTCATGATAAAAAGGCATGTGAGCCTCATTGTAACATAGTTCAGGAAGACGCATAATCGTCACATCTCTTCTCAGAGATAAACTACCACCATTCGAGCTAGTTTGCTTTCATTTTGCATGTAAAAAGTTTCAACATTTATATTTATTAATTAAATTTCAATTTCATTGTATCTTTGTGTTTGATTTTAAATATATGTATTTCATTTCGTACCCTTCTTAAATTCATATCAATGCCACAAGTAAGAACTAGTGAAGGTGTTATGGGAATCAACATTCCCTGCAATTCCTAAAAAAAAGCCACACAAAAACTTTGTGCCAAAAATTTAAAATTTGAAAATGTCGAATTACCTTTTCCCTCCAATGCCACTCCCCCAAAACCCCGCAACCCCCCACCAAAAAAAAAAAACATTGAATAAAGAACCTAGTAGTTGAAGCAAATACCTACCACAATTACAGAAGTGAGGTAGTGATTGAGGAGTTGTTTTAGACTTCAATGAGTAGTATGGGCAAGCACTCATCTTGAATTTCAAGAGTTGACCCACAAGTGGTGTGGGGAAAATGGGGAAAATAATAAGAAAATAATCATCCAATCATTGATTTAGGCACTCATGGAGAGCAAGGAGATACACGAGTACCTAAGCAGTGAAATTTGCGATTTGGGAGCTACGAATCCTTAGTGGAATTGTTGTTATAACTTTGTAGGCGACTATAGCTTGAGTTAGATGCCTAAATTCGTCCAAAAATGTGTTAAAGAATTAGAGGCGCCATGGTGCATTTTGGGCTTGAAAATATCTAATTTTGTTTGCTAAATTCTTGTAGAAGCAACTAAAAATCCAAGCAAGTGAATGGGTTGTGAATTGATGTGAGCTAGAGTAGCATTAAGGAGGGAGAATGCTAAGGGATCACCTAGACAATGAAGAGGCTCCACTACTACCTACCAATTGGAAAGGAATATGAGAATTCATGGAAGCCCTCTGCTCAATGGTGAGGAGGGAATTTCGCTATAAAATTGTTGTGGAGGAGGGTGGTTGCATTGTCAATCCTTTACTTGAGTGAATTAGAGTTTCCCTAGTGGTATCATGGTCTAGCTAGGGAGAAGTCTACCATAGAAAAATAAAGGTATAGCTAAACCTATGGTTGGGTGGAAAAGAGTTCACCCTTCTTCAGATGCAAGAATTTAATTGTTTAAATAATTGTTTCCACTTGTATTATAATGTTCATCTTTCGTAATTTGGTTGATGTTTACTGGTTGAATATCTAAATGCTTGTTGATTATAAATTTAGTGGATAATGAAATGTAAATAATATTGATGATATTAATGGGTATTTAGCTTTTTTGTCCCTATAGCTTCATGGATGATGGAACCTTGGCAGACCTCTAGTTGTAATACCTCACTTGGGAGGATAAGGCCAATGGCCTTCATCGCTGAACTGGCATGAATGTTGCTCAATGAAATTACCTTGATTGGTCTTTCAATGTTGGATATAGACAGATACCCCAAGCAAGCTTGTCTAAGTGTAGGTTGCCTCAACTAGTCTTATTAAAAATCTCAAGAATGAAATTATGAAATTTACAAAGAAGACTAAGAAACCTTAGTCTTCATAGAACATTTGAAATTAGGAGTTGTAACTCCCCTCACTAGAGGTTTAATGCCTTGAAAGCATGTATTGGAAATTTTAGCTTAAACTCTTAGCCTCTTCACTCAATGACCAAGCTTCATAGCCTCTTAGTAAGGCTAATGATTGTTTATACAACTAAACGAATTGATTTTTCACTCCCACACAAGGTTCCTTACTGTGAAATTGACTTTCTAGCTTAGAGAGTAGAGTGGTAAGTTTGGTTAATCTTAAGGCTTCCTTGTCATTCACCAAATATAGCCCTAAAAGCATTATATAAATCTTTCTTAATTTGGAAATCAAGCCTCAATTGTGTCCCTCACACCGAGTTAAATTCAGGCTCTGGAAACCTTGTAATGACTCCTCTTTTCAAAGTCTAGAGAAGAACCCTGATACAACCCATATGTAGACAATGAGGGTGGTTCTCTAAAGCCTTCAAATCAACTTCATAAAACTTTTGAATCATGTGTTGCATGGCCTTTGTTCTCTAGTAAATGGCAGGGTTGTCATATTGTTGATAGCTCGAAAAATTCAACTACCAACAAGGGAAAAGCTACTCGATTAATTTCCCAATTAGACTTATACTCGTTGGGTAAGATAACTTTTGAATGATATGTGGGCTTGGTTAGCTGCCAAAGTATATTATTAACTAAAGTACTTAATAGTGAAAATTATTATAATCTAATCTACAAAATTAGCTACTTAATTCTATAATAACTATAAACTAATTCTATCTATCAATTTACTTATCTATTTCAACTAGTAGTAAAACTAGATAAATTAGACATAAAACAGACTGATAAATTATTAAGTTATAAAAATAATTCACAAAATTAATAATTGTTAAACCCATATGTATATGT
The DNA here is from genome assembly GCA_031772625.1 of Pinus tabuliformis. Classification (NCBI taxonomy): domain Eukaryota; kingdom Viridiplantae; phylum Streptophyta; class Pinopsida; order Pinales; family Pinaceae; genus Pinus; species Pinus tabuliformis. The sequence continues at coordinate 1,982,066,257 of CM062816.1, read as the reverse complement.
ATTGTTCAAATTAAAGCATTTCATATCTCAAAATATACATGCTCACATCTAATATAGGATTAATTGATTAATTCAAACATATAATGGAAAGTAATTTCACATGAAAATAAGCGAGAACTAAAAAAAACATAAACTTGCAAAAATACAAAGCTTATGTAAGGTCACTTCTTGTCCAAGCCAAATTGATCAACATATGCATGTCTTCCTTTTATACTCAAAGCTTATAGAAATATATGATTTTAATGAGAAAGTTTTTCAACCACTTTTCTATTGAAAGAGATGACATCTATAATAATATACTATTATATCTTCTGTTTAAATTCCTTAGATATTTGTTACAACAATCTCAAAAATTTAACAAAATTACTGGGGAAATCTTCTTCTTATTTTCTTGATCAATAATATTAATATATTGACTTTTTAGAGAGTCGTCGCTGCCCTAACCGCCGCTGCCCCTGCAGATCCTTCCCTCGGCAACCTCTTGCTGCTGAGGCCAACCAAACCATGCAGCCCTCTGAGGAGGGAGATCCTCACTCTTCCACGCAGCCAGGGAATGAAGAAAATGCAGAAGCCTTCGCATCTCTGATCACAGAGAATGGAGCTCCAAGGAACAGGCCATCAATCAATAAATTTGTAAAGAAACTTGAAAGTATCCCAGAGATTTCTCTCCCTCCAGCACTTCCAAGAAGAGCAACCATCTCTCTGGCAGAACACGGACTTGTAGGACAATTCATAGGGCTATGGCCTTCACCAAATTAGTGCAAAAATGGGTGGAAAGAAATTGGAATGCAACCACATAGGGGAAGATAGCAATACGATTCTGTGGAAGGGGATACTACACCTTTCTCTTTGAAACAAAGGAGGACAGAGATCTGATATTTAGAAACGGACCTTACTTCATGGACTCCAGAGGTTTATACCTGAACAGGTGGACACCAGACTTTGATCCGGAGATGGATGTCCCAAATGCAGTGCCTGTGTGGGTCAGGCTCCCGCATCTTCCTCTTCATTGCTGGGGAGACGAATCTGTAAAGGCTATAGGAAACGCAGTGGGCAAATATATTGACAGATGTGAGCCAAAAGACAACATGCATGCGTGCGCAAGAATATGTGTGGAAGTAGATCTCGGAAAAGGCCTCCTAGAGGCAATAAAGATCAAGGTCGACCAGTGGACACACATTCAACAGCTGGACTATGAGAAAATACCATTTAAATGCAAGGTATGTCACGAGTATGGTCATTTTGCAAATAGGTGTCTTAAAAAAGTAGAGCATGAAAATGTAGAAGAGCAAGAACCTACATGGGAACAAGTGAAAAGGAAAAAACCTACCAATAAGCAGACATCATCAAATATGTATCAGTCCCAAGAAGCAAATGAAACAACCTCTCAGCCTCCAACGAAGGTTACTCCTCCTAATCACACAACTCTGAATCCTTTTGAGCCATTAGAAGACTCATTTGATCCACGCTCTCCCAGATCCCCTCCCTCAAACCCTACCTCTTTAGCTCTCATATCCACCCCCAACCCTTTATCCTCCCCACCTCCTCCCTCAGTGGACCACATTCTAACTAGAAACAAAGCCAAAGAAATCCCCCAAGCCTGGGATCAGCCAAAAAAAGTGGGAAGGAAATCCAATAAAGAAATCAGAGATGAGGCAACAACTAAAGAAATGGCCCTAGGAATGCAACAACCAATGGATTCATTCCTTGGGAAACAAACAGGAAGTCATGAAAAAACTCAGCAAAGAGGAAAGGGAGGATCACACCAACACAACAATAATTAATGATAGTGGTCTCTTGGAATTGTCGCGGCCTTGGCACCTCCTTTAAAGTTAATGCAACTAGAGACATTTTAGTCAAGGAATGACCAAACATATATATGATCCAAGAGACCAAACTAAACAAGCAAGAAAATCAAAAAATGATTCAAAAACTAAAAAATTATGAAGAAGTAGCGTTAGAAGCCACAGGAGCATCAGGAGGAATCAACACCATTTGGGATAAAATAAAATGGGAATTAATGACCCAAAAAATCAGTAGACACTGGATTCGAACAGAGTTGAGGAATCTCAATACAAAAGAACAGTATAGCATTATAAATGTGTATTCTCCAAATCATTATAGAGAGAAAGAACAATGTTGGAAATCAGTTAAAGAAGAAATAGCAGAGAGACAAAGTGGGCACTTAATCCTGGGAGGAGACTTAAATCTGATAAGGAATACAGAAGAAAAATTTGGCGAAATCTTCCACAATGATCCGTCAAGAGAAGCTCTTGAAGGAATAATAGAAGAACACAAATTAATATACATTCTACCAAGCAATGGAAAATACACTTGGAACAACAAAAGAATTGGAAAAAACAACATAAAAGAAAGGTTGGACATAATTCTTATTCATGAAAGCATAGTAGTTGCTTACACTCTTGTGAAAAGTAAAATTGTTCACAACTCAGCTTCAGATCACAAGCTGGTGGTGCTAACCTTGGGGAAGCTGGAAAATCAAGGACCCCTTCCCTTTAAATATAATTCAATTTGGGACAGTAAGGAAGATTTTGAAAAACAAATAAAGGACAAATGGAAACACAGTGTCATAGGATCTCCCCAGTATGTTTGAAAAACTAAGCTAAAGAACCTAAGGATGCACTTAAAAATTGGGCAAGAGAAAATGATCTCCAAGACAAAGCTAGGAAAATCGAATTGCAAAAAAAAATGGATAACCTTTGCAAGGAAAAAGAGAACAAGGAAGAAGGTAAGCAAGATCATATACAAGAAAAGGAAATATATCTGGAAATATATAAGCAAAATAGGCAAGAAGAAGAGGAAAGCAAACTGAAATCAAGATGCCTCTCTCTAAAATCCAGAGACAAAAATATAGCCTTCTTTCATAATACAATGAAAATAAGGAGGTCAAAAAATCAGATTGAACAAATTCAAGTAAATGGTCAAGAAATAAAAGGAGTTGAAGTAGTAAAAAACGCAACCCATAAACACTTTAAATAACTCCTCTCAACAAGTGACCAGCAGGCAGCTAATGAAGAAATTTTGCAGCATATAAAAAAAAAAGTGACCAACAAAACAGGGAATTAGACAAAGAAATTACTGAGGAAGAAGTCAAAGAAGCTGTGTGGAATCTCCACCCTGACAAGGCACCAGGTCCAGATGGGTTTACAATGGCCTTATATAGACAACATTGGGAAATGATAAAAAAAAAAGACCTAATGAGAATGCTCAAAAATGATTTCCAGGAAAAAATGATTGGAGGAAATACTAAGTCCTCTTTCCTAACCCTCACTCCCAAAGAACCCAATCCTACAACTCTTAACAGATATAGGCCAATCTCCCTTTGCAACTCGTCTTATAAGACACTTACCAAAATCCTAGCAAATAGAATGAAAAAATTACTTCCGGAAATAATTTCATAAAACCAAGGAGGTTTTGTCCCCAAGAGGCAAATCACAGACAATGTGATAATTGTACCGTAGGCTATCCACAACAGTATCCAAATAAAGGAGAGAGGAATGATTGTTAAGTTAGATATGGCTAATGATTTTGATAGAGTTAACCATAACTTTCTTGTAGCAGCTCTCAAAAGGTTTGGTTTTTCAACAAATTTCATAGAGATTATCCACGCTTGTATATCAAATCCTTGGATAGCTCCTTTATCAATGGTCGGCCCAGTAAATTTTTCCAAAGCACACGAGGGCTGAGGCAAGGCTGTCCGCTTTCTCCATTCTTGTACATCTTCATGGCTGAATCACTAAGTGCTATGCTGGAAAATCAAAGAAAAGAGAAAAATATAACATGGATCCAAATATCGAGAGGAGTCAAAGGTATAAACCACTCTCTCTTTGCAGACGATACCCTTCTCATAGGCGGGGCATCCTGCATCATAGAAAAACGATTCAAAAAATTCTTGGATGAATTTCTCCAAACCTTAGGAGGAATTTTAAACAACTCCAAATGCAGAATTTATTGTTGGAATACCCCAACAAAAACAATGCAGTGTATCTCACAAATTCTGGAAATACCTCTACAAATAAATTGTAGCCACTTCACTTATCTTGGGTTGCCCTTAGCAAAGGAAGTGGTAAAATCAGAAGTCTGGAACATGCAAGTGGAGAGAATGAGGGAAAAAATTCAGAATTGGGGAGTGATGTGGCTCAACCTGGCAAGGAGAGTGACACTGATTAAAGCACTTCTCTCGCCCTTGCCTAGATATCATTATGCAATCATTATGGCTCCAGCAAGCGCCCACAAGTAAATGGAACTGATAATTAGAAGCTTCCTCTGGCAAGGAGGAAAACAAGATAATAAAAAATTTAGCCTTGTTAAATGGGAGCAAGTTACTCTTCCCTATGAAAAAGGAGGTATAGCAATATGACTGCCAGGACTAATGAACATTGCTCTAGGGACAAAAATTATCTGGAGAATGATAAATGGGAACGGCCACTAGTGGGAAAAAGTACTAACAATGAAATACTTAAATTGTCATAGAACAAAGCTGCTCACTAATACTATTCCAGACAGGCCATGCACCCAAATCTGGAAATTGGTTAAAAGGATAATTCCTCTTATTAGAGATCAAATATCCAAAAATCCAGGGAATGGCAAAACAATTTCTATCTGGGAGGATAGAATAATGGGGAAAAACCCCTTAAATCAGCAACAAAATTTAAGGGGCCTTCAGAGATGGATGGAAGAGAAAAGTTTTAACACACTTTATTCTATTTCAGATTGGGATCAGAATAACTGGGTTAGATGGAAAAAGTTGGCTACACCACCAAGACTAAAAAGTCAGTGGGAAATTTTAAAAGTCCATCTGGCAAGGGTCGTGCCCATCAACATAGAAGAGCAGGATGACTTTGTTTGGGACCCAAATGGAGGGGATTACACAGTGAAATCGGGGTACAACCTCCTCCAAAAACTTCACAATCAAAATGACTGGAGTCTTTGGAAGGTAGCTTGGAGTTCAGAGAGTCTGCCCAAAAAAAAAAAAAAAAGGGTCCTCAAAATGTGTCATGTGTCAAAAGGAGGAAGAAACAATCCAACACCTCTTCATTAACTGTATGGTGGCGAGAGAGTGTTGGAAATAGGCAACAAATCCTTTGGAAATAAACATAAATCCAACAATTTAGTTGGCAACTCTTCATAAAAACTGGGATAAAAGCTACCCATATACAAAGCAAAAAAAGGCAATAATAAATAGGATATGGAAATTTCTCCCTTCAATCCTATGTTGGAAAATTTGGTTAGCCCGAAACAAATGCATTTTCAAAGAAAAGCCAAATCTAGGCAAGATCCTAGCAAAAACTTGGAGCCAAGTTGCAGAGATAACCAGTACAAATGGAATCTCAAAAATGGACCAGAATAATTTACAACAAGAAGAGAAAGACTAGTACAGTAAAGCAACGTTAGAAAACAAAGCAAAAGTAGCAGCTATAGCAAATAATAAAGAATTCCACACAAACAAGAATTGGAAATTAAGATTGGAGGACAAAGATTTTGCAAAATGGATAAAAGAAAAGAAGAGACACATTCTCTTTTTTGATGGAGCTACAAAAAATAACCTAGGTAGAGTAGGGGCAGGAGGAGTTATACTAGATCCAAATGGACAAAAAATAATAACCTATGAATAGAGCTTGGGAGAAATGACAAACAACAGGGCTGAAGCATACAGCCTTCTCCTAGGCACAAGGCTTTTAAACAAAAATGCATTCAAGAACCCTATAATAATAGGGGACTCTGCTATCATAATAGCCACACTGGATTCCAATAGGGACTTCAAAAGCATAACCATCAATAAAATATATCAAAGGATCAGAACAAGTTTTGAAAGTATGGGAAATATAACCTTAAAGCACATCTTGAGAAACCAAAATAAGGATGTTGATAGCCGTGCCAACAAAGCAATTGACAGACCAATTGGGAAAGTCAAAGAGAACAATGAAGTTTATGAAGAAAGTATCCCTTGACCCCCTCACCCAGTATGAAGAATGAGAAAGTATACCATGATCCACATGTACCTGCGCAGGCTCCCAAGCGACCCGAGACAATTTGGCAATCAACAGTAGTACGTATCTCCACAACAGAGACCAATAATTTAGGACTAGAAACCACAAATCATCGAAGAAATTCCACAAAGTAAGAGTGAGGAGATAGACGAAGAATCATCGCACAGGTACCGTTGGATCTCGGAGATCAACGATCGAGGATTGACTTCAGTTGCAGCGGAAGAGGATCTCAGAAATGTCGTTGCAGCCATCGATGGTGGCAAATCAACGGCCATCGAGCACATTCTTGCATGAGAGTTAGTCAAAAAGAAAAGGCGGGATTTTAAGCAGGATTGGTATTTTGGGCAGAGATTAAGCGGTAAGCGGTTTCAGGAGGGAACCACCTGATTCCACTCACTGATGGACACGTATCATGAGGGCGGAGTGAGAATACCACTTTTTCGGGCAGGTACTCTCCGCGTGATTTGCCCGCCTGAAATCCATGTCAGCCATTGGATCTATCGTGTGTGGATCGACGGAGGTGGTGTGACGTGTAAGTTGTTTGACCAATCAGATATGACGGAGGATTTTCTACGGTGGAGATCGAGCCTCATAAAGGTAAGCTTTGAAAATCGCGCGAAGGCTTCGGAAAAGTGGAAATCGTTATTTACCGTGTGTTTGTGTATATTCCGACTTTTCAAGGATAATGGTTTTTGACTATATCCACCTTTTCCAAAGTTAAGTGCGGGTTTGGTCTCCGCGATAGGCTTTTGGAGTTCAAGTCATTTTTTTGGAAAGTTAATCCACATGTCAGATCCATGATACTAGCTCTTTATTTTTAAAGTTTATGGATTCAGGGCTGCAAAAGTAGTTGTGGGGACTGCGCTCCCATTTGCGCACTACTTTTGAACCTACCCTCCTCTAATTGTACAAGGAACTAGCTTCCTTTCCCTCTTTTTTTTGCAATATATAAAAAGTAACTGACTGTGTTAAAAAATAATAATAATAATATTAATATATATTTTTAGGGTATTTATATTAAAAGATCCTCTAATTTTTTTTGGGTATTTATCTTACCTTTGCTTGCACTCCTAATCTTCAAATTGTTCTATTCTCTATAAATTTGCAAAATTAAATAAAATCGCAACCTACAAAAATAAAACCGTGGAAGAATAAACGCTGGAAGAAATGATAGCACACACACATAAAAATAACACAATTATTTTTAGACAAGTGTCCCTGGAAAAACCCAACTTGGGAAAATCAATGTAGTAGCTGAGGGTTTTATTATTAAGCAACAGTGAAATAATCTTAGTACAATCTGGATGTTGAATACTGGAAATCCTACAGAAAAAATACTAACAAAAATATAATGTGGAATTTCCCTCACCCCACAGGCAAATTCAGGCTCTGACTACAACTCCAAGTGAGTCGTCCAAACTTCCTCTTCGTTGGCTTTGCGTCACCCTAGCGCAGTCCCTTCTGCGCTTAGCTTGAATCAACCTCTCCTCAAGCCATCTAGTCTGTTGTTTTCTGGGTCCCCAGAACCTTTGTCCAGCTTCTGGCACTGAAACTCGATTATCCCCAAAAAAACAAAATTACCTCTAGAGGCTACTGTGCCACCCCAATGTCAGCCTCTTTGTCACTATTATGCCTCTCTGCAAATGCCCTCGCCGGATATGAAAATCTTCCTCCAGCTTCATTGTCTCTACCCCCTCTCTGACTGCTTCAATCTTTGACTCTCTCTCCAAAAATCGACTGCTACTACTCTAGAAATCAGTTTTCTTATAAATCGAACCTCACAAGTGTCTTCTCCATCACCACATTGACCTCCTTTGATAATCCTATGTTGGAGCACCAATGACCAAGATTAAAACTTAATCAATGGCTAGGATCATATCTAGATCGACCCATGTGAGTTTCTAGATGATTCTTGCCTTAACCTAAGTAATACTAATTAATTAACATTATTCCCTAAGTTTAGACTTAGGAAATATTTAAAAATTGGTTAAAAATCTAATTAAGTCATTTCTAGGAGGAATTTCGAGAAACAATTCTTGGGTTTTGGAGATCTCATGTATTCTAGCATGTCCACCAAATTTCAAGGCTAGAACACATCCATGCTACAAAAACTAACATGTTACCAGCTACAAAGAAATAGTCTATTACATTCATCATGCGAGGAATATGATTCTATTATGTAGAGCATTTGTGAAACTGCTCAAATTGATTAATATTCTTTAAGTATAAACTGGGAATCCAATGCCTTAATCATCCCATTTGATCATCATTCTATCTTTGATGACTATCTTTTGTTTTATCATTTTTCCACTAGTATATCTAATGATAGTTGTTTTACATCCTTCGATATTCATGGTCCAAAATCTCACTATTCAGATACTTATCAAGCAGTTGAGGCACTTCGGCCTTCGATGATGGCCTTGTCAGGTCCTCACTGTCTTGACATGCCGACTAAATATGATCAGATCAATTTTCTCTCACATGATTCTCATCCCGACCTTGTGCTTCTAGTTGAAAATTCATCTTTTCAAGGATTTTGGGGTTTTCAAGAGGATTGTTTCGAGTTTCATGATCCAATCTATCATTGCCTGGAAGCATCTTACTTAGCAAGCCCTTTTTCTAATAACAAGTTTTGGTCTTTTCTCATGCTTTCTAAAAGGGATGACATAGATGAAGGTGCATTCACAAGAAGTTTCCAAGGTTTGTTTAGCTGTGATCTTCATTGGAAAGGTAAGAATGTGAATTGGTTAAAAGTAGTAACTATGACATATCTTTTTGCTGACAGGCAAGACCTTCAGTTTTTTGTGCAAGTTATACAAGCTCTTATCTTTTCCATTGCACATTGTTTTATATTTGTTTTAATTGATCGCATCTTTGTGATTGTGTGCTAGGAACAATTATGGTGGCTACATTGGAAATTCCATTAAATGTGACCCCGACCTTCTAGATGGTTAGATTGGGAGTAGGTCTAGTTGCATTGTAGTTTACCTACACATTCATTCTACATTTGTTTCCTATAGTTTATCTTGTGTTTTTTGGTTTTGGTTTCACATCATGTTTTGCTTTAGGCACTTTCTATCTTGTCTTTTAGTTTTGTTTCCTTGTTGTGTGTTGTCTTTCCTTTCGTTCTGTGAGACCTTGCATGAAGATGCTCTATTGACTCCAAGGGAATATGGAAAAATAGAAAAAGGACTTTGTAACACTGTAACATTTGTTTAACTCTCTATCCTTCTTCCTTATCTTGGTTACATATTTTGGTCGATGATGTTCTGACGGAAAATATGATCCCTGCAATAAGAAATCCTTGTTTCGAACCATGATCTCCATGTCTATTCTGCAAACCTAATGCCTACACTCGGGTTTTTATGTTTCGGTGTTTTCAAGTTGATCCAATCAAGTAGAGAAGGACAAGGGAAAAATCTAAATGAGCAAACCAATATCAGAGGTCCTATATATGCTTCTCTGAAGGGACAACCTCTCCTACACTCAATAAGTTGGGATCCCTCTTTCGTCCATGAAATAAATTAGTGTGGATGCACATTCTTATATAAAAAATAAATAAATAAAGGTGAAAGAAGAGAAAGGTTTCCTATGTAGAGAGGTGAAGTAGGCAGCTCTATAAGGTTATTGTCTAGGCCTGCTGGCAGTGAAGCACTGTTTGTGTCCCTGAAGTGACTCTGTCGGGGTATTGTCTAGGCCTGCTAGCAGCAGAGCAACACTAGAGATGAAAAATTATACTCTAAAAATATAAAGCTCGTGAACTTCAATACCCTATCCTAATTCAAAATGTTGTGTGATCGTCGATCTTATGTTTGTGTTTAACTGAGTAAAGGAATGAAGGGGAGTATGTTTATGCATGGGGTAAGTGGGGAATCCATGGTAATCTCAATGATGAACCAATACTTCCTAAATAACTAGACCTTGCACAAAAGAATTGAGCGAGGAAGAGAAGTTGGAGTTCTACCAGTGTGTCGCCAAGTGTCATCGCTGCGACAAACACCCTCCAAAATTTTTCCTACACTTGAATTTTGGAGCCTACCGTGGATCTTGCGGTCAGTCGTTTCGTAATCACTTCTTGGTCAATTGATTCTTTGAGCTCCCTTCTTGGATTACAAGTGTCAAAGTCACTGGCTCACACATGCTCAGTCTGCAACAAGTCCATGAGCACATTATTTTACACAAGCTTGAACAAACATAACACGATCCACCAAGGTTATGCCTCTGCGATGTCCAATCCATGTCGAAATTCAATGTGCACTGACATCGAAAGTCCCTCACTTTGTATGTGATTGTACTTCTATTTTAGTGAGTTTCTCCAACTATCGCTTTCACGCACTTTCACTGTCACAAGTGTTGTCTTCATGTTTACAACTACCGCTTTCAATTGCTTTCCCTTTAATTAGTGTTGTTTTCATGTTATCTTCACTCTGCTATGTGTTGTTTTCACCATCGCCTGCATATCATAAGTATCGTTTGCACTTTTATTTTCATATTGCAAGTGTCATATTTTGGCGTGGGAATTGTTGCTTATCATGTAAAGTGGAGTTTTGATTTGTTTCAAGGGGGAATCTTTGTGATAATGAGTTGTTCTTATCATGTAGGCATGTTTCACACTCATTTCCGAAGTTCCTCGCACTATCACACAAGTTTCGTCATTGTCGTCGCAAAGTGTATCTTTAGTGTCGCACTTGTCGTAAGTCGTCTTGTCATGAGTGGATTACAGATGCAAGAACTCTATCATGCTATGGCAAGATGATGAAGAAGGAGTTGGAGAAGGAGCATATGCTAGAAGACACCTAAGGAGTTGAGAAGATAAGATTATCATTAGACAAGAAGATGAAGGAACACTGGATTACAACAAAATACCAAAGATCAAGATCGCATGAAGACTCCACCTAATTCACAACCCTTTGGAGGGTAGATATGAAGAACAAAGCATATCTCTCATGAAGATGAAGCATTGGATACATCTCTTATTCAAGATAGAAAGAAAGAAGCAATAAGAAGGACAACTTGGAAATGCCACATCATCATGCAGTCTATGTCATCAGTGTCATGTTGTGTCATGTCATGTCATGTCACGAGTCATCATATGCCACATCATTATTGTGGATTATGTAATTATCTATTCAAAATGTATTGTAAACTCGAAGTCCAAAGGACACATTCAGAATATGAATAGTCATGTAAAGTCGAAAAGTCATAGGAAGTCAAACAATCATGGGGGTTGTCAAAGAGTCACAAGGAAGGTGAAGCATCACCTCTTGGTTATATAAGCACCTTCATTGTATGAGCAAAGGACCTTTCACCTTGGCTCCTCCCACAAGATATTAGACAGATAAACTAGTTCTTTTGGGGAGCAAGGAATGGCTCCAACGTTCCACTATTGGAGCTAGTGGCGTTCATTGTATACATGTGTCTGGGAACTTTTACTTAATATATGAAGCCCTGATGGTCAACAGGTTCTTCATGCATGGATTATGAATATTTGCAAGATTGTTCTGTGAATGTTCATAGTTCATGTTTGTTTTCACCTGTTCTAAAGTAGTTTAACTGTTTCGGTTATTTTAGTCTTATCATATTGAGAATGTGTTGTAATGGTTGTTATGATTGTTGTGTCTTTGTGGACTATTCTACTGGATGTTTGACAGATCTTTCTTGGTTGTGTTGGTTGTAATGACCGTCGTGTCTTTGTGGACCATTCCATTGGATTTTAGACAGATCTTTCCTATGCATGTGTATCTCTGCTAGAGTGGTACTATTACCTTTCTCTTAGAGGCTCACTTTTCTTTCCCTTCACAGTAAAACAACCTTGACACACCTGCAATTGAGCACTCACCATGCACACTCACTTGATTTTCAAAAGTACATGTGCACCTCTCTCTCTTGTTGATAGTTAGAGCCAAGGCAGATCTATAAGAATACATGACAATTAGGCCTATACTCCAGATGGGGCTCCTATTCCAAATAGTGTGAGTTCTAACTAGGACTTCACATCGGGGAGACCCCCTTGGTTGACATATTTCCAGCACCGTCAACAGGTTCAACTTCCCTTTATCCAAGGACGCACCGATATGATCACTCGCATTTTAAGAAAAAAACAATTTTTGCCACTTTCAAGTCACTAAACACCATTTTTAGTATCTTGAGGTTAGTCAAGGATCTTGTTGACCCTTCAAACATGGAAAGAGTCTTCTCAGTGTCACGCTCATGTGGGGCTCCCTATGTTGATGGAACTGGGCAATATGTTAAACAAAGGATTCATGAACATATAATTGACATTAAGCATAGTTGGTCATGTTCCTCAACTCTAGTTGAACACCCTGGAAAAACCAAGCACCACATTTGCATTGAAGAATAGAATATCATGTCCAAATTCAGACATTATCATCATAGGAAGTTTAGAGAAGCCATTGTGATTGAAAAGTGAGTGGGCAATTTGAATAAATATGATGGCTGGAAGATTAGTAGGAATTGGATTCTTACCCTCTCTTCTAGTTTTGGTTCTTCTTGAAGCTAAACCTTTTCCTTTTCTACTTTTGGTCAGCCTTCTCTTCTCTTTCTTTGGGTTGTTTTGTTCCTCTCTAGGTCCACTCCATTATTCTTCCTCCATTTTTTTTTTTTGCTATTACTGTAATAGGCCTTGATATATTAATAATATCATTATATCCTTTTCTTAATATCGCTTAGTTTATTAACATATAATATATATGCCCTAATAGGCCATGATATATTAATGGTGTCATTATATCCTTTTACATATATATATATACATATTATATTTTGTGTTAAAATTTTTTTGACTCCAATATAAAGTTATTTGTACTATTATATTTATCCATATACAATTTTGGTATTTTAATAATATAATATTTATATTTTTATATTATTGTAATATTTGTACTTTTATTTGATTTGATTATTTAAAGAAGTAGTCTTTAAATGAGACTTTTTGGAGTTTCTGGCAGATTTATGGTCGTAATTCAACATAATTTTTTGTGTTCAAATCTTTTTTTTTGTAAGTTTGGCAGGACCTACATCTTCATCATGTCCAATATATCACCCTAATCGGGCAGGGAATTGAACCGGTGACTTCACATCAAGGTGTGTCTTAACAGAGCACCCAATCATCGTCTATCCAAGACCCCGTGGACCATTTGTGTTCAGATCTTGATTTGTGTTGTTTAAACTAGTTTTTTTTACTACATATATGGATTCAACATCCTCAAAAACCCTTGGAGCACTTCGATTGTGAAGAGTTCATATGTCAAACTTGTAATTTCAATGAATCCTTGTTGGATTCTAGACAAATTAGATTGGAAAATAAACAAAAAAACTTTCGAAAAAATCACACTTAAAGACTACTCGTTATTTCACTAATATATTTGTTTATTTAATTTTTACAATGATTCTTTAATTAATTAATCTATTTTTAACTATTAATTAATTAACCTCTTTATTGTTTATATAAATCATCTTGTTTGACCATTTGAATAAAAAAAAAATTACTCTTCACCTCCTTATATTAAATATATTATTACTATTCATTTTGTTATACTATTTATATTCTTATATTCTTATAATACTTATATCATCTCTTTTTTCAACAAGACAGGTAGGTTCCTTCTATTTAATTGACCTGATTTGAAAGCTGAAACCTTTTACATCTGATTAAAAAATATTCATCTAATAATTAAAAAAAAAGACCAGAAAAGCCTTGAAACTACAACAGTGTCATTACATACAACTATTTTGATATAACTACTCTTATATATACGCCGAAAGACCCCTAATATTACTGCTTACTTACCTAACATAAACCAAAACTAAAAGATAATGCTAATTCAACCATTAATATGAGCACACAAACCCAACCATCAATATTGAATGCATGGTTAACCCAATTGAGAGCATTGTTAACCCGAATTGAGATCTGACAATTTTCCATCGGGTCTCGATCCAAATCATTATACCTTTAATGCTCTTTATTAGATTTAATTCCCCTATGATTGACATTGGATCTTGATTATTCATGGGATATATTAAATTAATTGAATTGAACCATTTTGTTCCATCACCCCTTGCTCGAGGTTGAATCCACGATTTGCTAATGAGTCTGCCACAAAGTTAAGATGTATTTTGATGTGGAAAAATTCGATAGCCTCAAACTTGAGAATTTTCAAACTTATAGGAGACTAGATTAATATAGGATCCTCTTTAAACTTGTACACGTATTGAAAAACTAACTTTGAATCGCCAAACACCATTAATTGCCAAATTTTCCTTGCTATTTCCATTTCTAATCCTTGCCACAGAGGTAGAAATTTAGCTTGATTACTAGTTGAAATCCTTATATCCCGTGTAAATTTAATCTTTGATTCTTTGTTAGGGTGTAAAATAACCCCTCCCACTCCTGCCTCCCCAATACTTATATCCTTATATTTGTATATTTGAGTATTTTTATTTATTTATTTATTTATTTTTATTAATTAATATAACAATTTAATTCTTTATATTATTATTATTTTCATTATTATTTTTAATCATCTAACGTTTACCTAATGTCTCTTTTACATTTTTTTACCTTGCATCTCTCACCTATTTATCTTTCAATGCATGATTAAATTTCTTATCAATGCCCTGATGATGAGCCACACTTGCAGGCTCGAAACGTCGACAAAAAACATTATTGTGATGGATATGGAAATATCATATCAAAATTCCAAAGTTGGTGAGGATATTCTATATTAAGAAAGAAATCACCCGATTTTCGTTTATAGTTTTTAGAGGAATGGCCTTTGTCCATCTCACAAAATAGACATGACAATGATAATGTACTTGTGAAGTTGTGAAGAATTTGGATTTATCTCTTTAATAATGTTAAGTCCCCGTGATTGAATAGACTATCAATTACCATTGGCTACAAAGGAAATGCAAGTTTCTTTTCTTTTCATACAGATGTTTGAAATATATTACACTTTTTTGCAAATGGGTGGGCATATTTAAACAAACTAGACCAATAATAACCAACATGTAAGACTTTATGAGCAATGGATCACCATTGAGATGTCTTCATGTTGGACCATTATGTAGTTCTACCAAAACTCTCCCAGCATCATCTTTTTCTAGACATCTGAGCAAAATATCATCACAGTTTCTACGAAACAATACCCCATTGATCAGTTGGTATGGAGGAGCTTTTAATCTCAAAGTTTTACCTTTTTGGAGTCTAGATAATATGGAGCAGTACCATGGCTCAAGTAATATTTTAAATCATTATACTACGAATTGGTTGAAATGGGAAAGTAATATATTTATTTAATGTTTACTTCAACTTCATTTCCCTCCCTTGCTCACCTTATAATTGTGATCCTTTAGATTTCACTACTAGCTTACAAAAACCCTATCATTGAACAATCTTTGCCAGCTTAATTTCTAAATCATATTCCTAGAATGTAATCATCTAGTTTTTTCTTTTGTCTCTTAATTCTTTTTGAACTAAAAGTGATAAACAAAGGGATGTAGAATATTTACCTTGGTCTAAGAATTTAACAAATATGGCTTAAAATGTTTCACTGCCTTGAAAACAATGAACACTTGTTTGTCATATCTCAATTTTCCTCACTGCATATCCAAACTCATAAGTAAAATAGATGTTTCATTGCCCTTTGAATTTTTCTGAGTTAGCATTATAACAAATGATGAATCAATAACAAATGTATACAAAATAAATTCCTTACTAAAATTTGAACCGATGAATGTGGGAGATGTTGCAATTACTTATTTAATAGAATGCAAAGATTCATTTTCTTTGCAGATTGAAAGAAGGTTGTGATGGGCAGTTTGCAGCTAGGGTATTCATAATGTAGGTCGTAGGCGTCAATGGAATAACGTAACATCTATCTTTCCAGCTACAGGAAGGTTGTTTTCCACAGTCAAGCCCTTCCGTTGGTTAGTAGGTTACTGCTTGTCTTTCCTCAGGGAATATTATTGACTTCCCCTACAACTGGATAGTAGTTGAGGCAAGCCAGGTTCCTATTTGGACAGATCATTGGATGACCTTTCGGTTACTAACAAGTCTTCCTAAGGAAGGATGAAGAACTGCTTGAATTCAAACCAAAAGAAAATAAGAACAAACAAATATTAGTTTATTCTCTAGACCTCATCCATGAGTGAATAGATGATAATGGGGTGGTCAGTATAGCTATGAGAACCCAACCCCCCCCTATTAGGTAGTGAAACCCTGGAAAGGGACAGGTTGCCACCTGGTGGTTCAGAATTCTTAACAACAACTTTGCTCCCGCAGACCACTATAATGTACGTCAAGCCTCAAAATAGACGGATATATTCAATTCCCTATTTCTATCAACGAATTTTATTTTAAATGAGGGATATGGATTTAGTGAGGGTTTTTTCCTCTTTGAGGTGCTTCCAATCGCTCTTCCACCATAGGCACTCTTAGATCAACCAAACTCGAGCAATTTTTTAAGAGAATTCCTTGTGTTGGAGGAAGGAGAGAACCAAAATAGAGGAGGAATTAAAGAAGGGTTCTCAGGAAGGATGCATTCTCAACCTCTGGGGGAACTTCGAACTAGAAAGCAAAGTGGGAGATGGCAGGAAAATGGAAAAAGAGCCATTGTGTCAAGAGGGCCAACATAGCTAGGTTATCCTTTGTATTGGGTGTGGACATTACAATTTAGAAGGTGGAAGAAATGGCAACGAAATATCTAGTTGGTCAAGCTTGGGGAATAAAATTTGGAGTACCTTTTCTAAAAGCTTAGGTTAAAAAGGAAATCATACCAATAGTCAAGAGCCCCCCGACGGTTGCAGTGTTGGCTAGGGGACAAATTCATTTGAAATTTAAGGAAGAGGTTGAAGCATAAAAAACCTCCCACAGGGTTTGGAAGATTAACTCCACTCCAACAGTTTTAAAATTCTAGATGACCCTCTTTGACACCAAGCAATAGAGATTGGATACAATTCCAATTTGGGTTAGAATCTCAGGTCTTCCCCCACACTTTTAGCGCAAATTAATTTTCTAAGATATCGGGAACTCATTGGGCACATTTATGGAGCACAATTCCTCTTATTTGACAATAAGGAATATGTCCCTAGCTTGCATATCAGTCAACAATGATTTGTGCGAATATTTGGCTGAAGACATTGACATAGGATGGGGGAGGAAAGAATCTAGGTCCTGTACTATGAAAGCATACCATTATGGTCCAAGCAGTGTCATAAGTATGGACACCTGGTTAAATATTAAAGAGCTTCCTCTACACAAAAGGCGAATAGAGCCCCTTGTAAGGAACATGATGCTAGTTTCAAGAGAAAGGACCCAACTCTAACCATGGAGGAACCAATCACTCAAGCATTGCCAACCAGCCAAGAACCTGCAGGAAAAGATTCCCCAACAGTGAAAGAGGGAAACACAACTGAAGCCTCAATGCCAAGAAGAGTGAACAAGATCAATGAAGGCACTCTCTTGGTTCCTCCTTTTGTTTTTTCCCATTTTTTAAATGAATGTAGCATAAACCAAATAATGAATTTTGAAAGTTGTTCCAAGGTTTTAGTGGAATTTAAAGTATCTCTCCCTCCTTGTCATTCCTTCCCTTTAAACCCTTCTCCCACTCAGGCCATCTACCCATGTCCAATCCTACAAAGTGATCATTCCTCACCTGTGTTCTTTGACCCTCTAGTCCTCCCTAAGAATTATGATGCTAATTTTGGTCTACATAACCTTTGTTCCTAGTTGGTCGTGCCCCAAAAGGAGGGCATTGTTTGGGGACTGAGCAAGTTCTCCCTCTCCTCCATCGGAAGTAGAAGACGGCGTAGGAAGTATCATTTGACTAAAGAAAAATAAAAAGCTCATGAAAGACTTAGTTGCAAGAAAGCAATTATCCATAAAAAGGTCCCTTAGAGCATTATCAACCCCAAAATGGGTCCCATATTCAAGCTACTCTCATTCAACTGTTAGGGTTTCGCATGTACCCATAAAAAATGTGTTCTTAAAACTTTGGTTGAAGTTAGTGATCCAAATATAATATTTCTTCAAGGAACCCTAGGAGACGGTGATTTGATAGCCAAATGCCTTGAAGCTCTCTTGGTTGGCTGGAGGTTTAAGACCTATAACACTTATGGATGATCTAGGGGGTAGTTGTGGGTTAGAAAACCAGGATCATTAAATATTTAAATATTTGGAGCACATATTCTGGTCTAAGTATTGAGGCCTTCTCTTGGGATCTTGGTACCCCTATTATGTAGGTAAACATCTATGGGCCATCTCTAAATAGAAAGGAGTTCTAGGATAATCTCTTTAGCAATTCTTTTATCAAGTCTAACACCTTAATTATTGGTTGTGAATTGAATATTTCCCTCGGCTCCTCTGAATCTTGGGGTCCTAGGGCATGGTCAGATCCTCTTGTTGACTATTTCATATGTATGTTAGATCAATGTAAGATGATGGAGGTGGAACCAACCAAAATAGCTCCCACGTAGTAGAACCGTTGAACAAGGGATGACAAGGTGGTCAAGAGAATTGATTGGTTCCTTCTTTTAGAGGCATTGGTGGATATATTCTCCCTGATCAAATAATGGACTAGAGTGGGGGGGGAATCAAATGCCCGCGCGCCCCCCACCCCCCCCCCCACACACACACCCATATTTATGGAAATTAAAGGGGTATCTTAGAATCTGATTAGCCCTTTCAAATTGAACTCCTCTTGGTTAAAAGAAGAGGACTTATTATCCCTTGTTAAATCTCATTGGAAATCCTTTGATCCCCTTTTAGGATCTTCAATTGTTGCCCAATTCAAAGCTAATTTAAAATTGGTCAAACATAAAATGAAAGAATTGGGAAAGAAGAAGAAAATGGTTGAAGTTCAAGAATTAGTGGAGATTGAAAAGTAGAGAGGCCCTCATAAAATTGGTAGAAAGGAAAAAAAAGTCCTAATTGTTAGAGAGGAGGAGTGGCACCTAAAAAGTAGGGCCATTTGGTTGGAAAGTGGTGATGGAAATACAAAGTTATTCCATCCATATGCAAAGGGGAGGAAAATGTGCAATATCATATGGAGTCTACAAGATCTTGCAGATAGGGAGGTATTGAATTTTCAAGGCCTTGGCTTCACGGGGAAGAATCACTTTGAAAATCTTTTATGAGCTCCTAAGGGTGCGTCAATTGTAGAAGTAATCAAAATTACACAACTCTTTCCTAGAATGATTGAAGATGAGGAGAGTAAGGCCATCATAGAAGAACTATATGAGGAAGAACTTAAAATGGTTTTGCACAACTTTTAGAAGGACAAGAGTTAGGACTGAATGGATGGGTTTTCAAATTCTTTTTGGGTCTATGTGAAATTATGGGAAACAATCTCTTGAGGGTGATTTAATAAGCTAGAAGGGAAGCGAAAACACATCCAACCTTCAACTTGACCTTTGTTTCTCTCATCCCTAAGGTGGAACATCATGTAACCTTTGAAGACTTTCATCCCATTTCCTTCTGCAATTCCATATACAAGGTTATGGAAAAAATTATCGCTTATAGATTCAATCTTTTTCTTTCTAAATCCATATCCAAAGAATAATTTGCCATTTTGGAGGGGAGGCAAATCCATGAAGCAATTGGAGTGGCCCAGGAGGGCTTACACAATATTAAAACTTAGAATTTAAATGGGGTTTTCATCAAATTGACCTATCAAAATCCTATCAAAGAGTTAACTGAATTTATATCACTTTTTTTACCCATGTGGGTTTCATTATGGAATTTATTGCTTAGGTAATGATTTGTATTTAGACAATTTATTTTGTTGTGTTGATTAATGGATCGACCTCCCCTCTTGCCAAAGAGGACTATGTTAGGGGTGACTCCTCTCCCCTCTTCTATTCTTACTTGTAGCAGAGGGGATATGTCGTCTCCTGGAAGAGGCGAAAAGACAGGGGGCCTTTCAAGGAACACTCATTTCTCAAGAGGTTATTACACATCTCCTTTTGTTGATGATATTCTCATCTTATGTAATGGGAATCTAAGAGAAGTGACCATGCTGACACGAACTCTTTCTCTTTATGGGAAAGTACAAATATGGCCATAAACAACTGAAAAACCACTATATCCTTTCACAACTTGGATGAATAGGAGATCTATCATATAACCCAACTAATCCAATATGAATCTAAGTCGCTAGATGAGGGCCTAAATTACTTAGGGTTTCACCTCAAACCAAATTGCTATAGCAAGGAACACTGGCAGTGGCTCATTGCAAGGTGGAGAAAAGAATAAAAAGTTGGTGTTTCAAATGGCTATCAAGGGTAGGCCAAGTATTTTTGATAAAATCAATATTGGAATCCATTCCTGTATATTGGATGTCTCTTTCATGGATCCCTAAATGTATCCTAGAAAATATTAGAAGAATATGCTCAAATTTCCTCTAGCCTGGGATGTAGGAGCGCAGGGTGCTCCCTTGGATTAAATGGGATAAAATAGAAATTCTAAAGCTCTTGGGTGGCTAGGACTTAAAGAATATTTTATTATTCTCAAAAGCATTGGTAGTTAAGTGTGGATGGATACTTCTCATTTCACAAATCCTATGGATAAAGGTTGTCACTAAAAAATACATTGCTCTGAGTTCATTGGAATATTGTATAAGATGGGTGGAAAAACTAAGGGCCCACATTTCAGGTATTTGAAGGGTTGTCATATACTATTTTGATCTCATGGACAATGGGTTGGCATGGTAGGTAGGGTTGGCATGGTAGGTAGGTAGAGCTGACAAAGTGAGACTTGGCACAAAAGTGGACCACGACATTTACTGCCCCTCCCACTTATAGAACATCTGAGAGATAGGGGTTTCTCTAAGCTCACTCACATTGCTACCCCTAAAAACTATATAATTTGGAGGCAAGGATGGATCTCTTATGAATAGTTGGGATTAGAGGAGGAGTACAAGGAAGTTTGGCATGACTACGTGTATGCTCTGAATGATGGCCATATAAGGCTAACAAAAAGAGAAGACAAACTAATTTGGAGTATTTCCCCTACAGGAATTTACACCTCCAAGCTTAGATATATATCTCTAATGGCTATCATATCTTTAGCAAATTTTAAATGGTTGTGGAAAGTGGCTTGGAAATCTATATGTCCTATAAAATAAGAAATTTCTCTTGTGGTTTCTGATGGAGAAGAAGGTTCCCACTCGGGATATCCTATAAAGAAGATTTATGATTGGGCCAGGATGGTGCTCCTTAAGAACAATGATGAAACAACAACGCATGTTTTCATGACGTGCCCATTCTTTCAACATGTATGTAAGGTGTGCAAAAATGCTTTGGGACACACAGGTGTTTGGGAAGGGGAGGAGTTGGAAGGTACCTGACAGGCATGGCTCATAAATCCTAGGTGTCATACCTACAAAGCTCTCCCCCTAGTCATATGTTGGGGGTGTGGATGGCTAGGAATCAAGTCAACTTTTAAAACAAACTTTCCATTCTCGAGCACATAACCACGAAATTTTTGGCTATTTTATGCCATTTCCCATATGAAAAAGGAATGCGCCCCAACACCAGCCTAGTTATTGCAGAAATTGTTGATCTATCCATGTTGTAGGCCTATTTTGATGGAGCCTTAAGTAACTAAGGGTAGAAGAGTGGATGAGGATTTGTCCTTTTTCTTTCAAAACCTCATTCCTTTCAAGTAAAATTGGGTCTTGGTCCTAGACTAACAACTAGGTTTAACTATTAGCATGCAAAAACTTGTTGCTTCTCACTTTAGAAAAGGGATGCACCCAGATTCATGTTTATGGGGACTTAATATTTATAATCATATAGCTCAACAAAACACAAGTCTGTAGGAACACCTTATCTTACTCATATCTATTATGGAGGAAACCATCTGGCTCATTGACTCTTTCACTTTTTTCTCATGTTCTCATATTTATAGGGGGCACAACAGAGTAGCAAACCATCTCTCGAAAGAGGGATTGGATATGGATCAAGGACTGTGAGGATAATGGAGTAATAATATGGACATGCTTATGAATTCTTTCATAGCCCTTACACGGACAATCTATTTGGTGTAGAAAGAGCATAAATTTTTAGAATCCAAGTTATAAGTTTTTTTTTTTCCTTGCAGGGTGGAACCTAATTTTTGTTGGCATTATGATTCAGGTTTGGCGCTATGGCACAGGTGTTATACTTGATGGAAACTCACTCAAGAGGCAGATCTCTGTAGGTTTGGCGCTATGGCACAGGTGTTGTACTTGATGGCAACTCACTCAAGAGGCAGATCTCTGTTCAGGCTCTCAAAATCATAGAAAATGAGATACCCGCAGGTGAGCCTAAGAAAAGTTGCGGACCCGTAGGTACCCCAACTAAGAAGTGCGAACATACTCGTAGGTACTCTGTTCAAAAGGTGCAGACCTCAATTTCACTCACTTCAATGTAGAGAAGCGCGCACACGTGGGAATTCTTATGAATGGTCCATGGTATTTAGTCCGACGTATATGATCCTATGGTTTTGGTCCGTGGTATAGCATCTAAATTATTGAACCCCGGTTTTGGGTCCCTTGTATCGGTTCTCTATGGTTTTGACCCTTGGTTTGAGTATGGGCTTGCCTATAAAAAGGAAAGGAGATCATTTGGCTAGACACTTTTGAATATTGAATATCTTAAGATCTGAAATTTTGGGTGATCGGTTTGATAACACTAGATCTAAATCAAGGTGAATACTGTAAATTGTAAGGCAGATCTATCATGATCTTATTGGCGCATGATCAGATCTGTGGATCTAACAGCCTGTGGCACATTGGAGGACTGATAAATTGGCTCTATTCGGAGGTCCGCAGGCGATCCACAGCGCAAGTGCGGAGGTACGCAGCTCAGTAGAAGGTGAAGGTGCGGAGGTACGTAGCGCAGCAGAAGGCGCTAGTGCGGAGGTACGCAGCGCAGCAGAAGGCATAGTGTGGAGGTACGCAGAGGAACAGAAGGACCAGGTGCGGAGGTACGCTGTCAGGCAGACAGTGCAGGTGCGGATCTGCGCAGAGGTACGCAGTGTAGCAGAAGGAGTAGGTGCGGAGGTACGTAGAGAAGAAGAAGGATCAGGTGCGGATCTGCGCAGTTTAGACACAGAAGAGCTGCGGATATTCGCAGGTTTCTATTGGTGAAGTTGCAGACTTTTCTTGAAATATTTGTTGGCTGCCTTTTATCTATTGCTACAGAGTTCTGGGTTTAGATTACTGGTATTGCTTTTCTGGTTACTGCATTCTGAGAAGTTATTGGTTGACTCATTGTGTGATTGTAAAAGGAGATTGGTTGATTCACATGTACTTGATGATTATTTGATGTTCATGGATCCAGTCTGAAAATTAATGAAATGAGGTCCTTGGAAGAAAAGAAGTAGGTCAACACCTACATACTAGTAGATCAGCTAGTACAAGAGCTAAGGGGGTTGTAGCTCCCTTCCAGGAGAGACTGGAAAACGAGAGAGGGTTGTAGCTCTCAGCAGGTTGCAGCCTGCGTACTGGTAAAGGACTGCACCAGTACAAAATCATTGTAAAAGAAGTTTCTAATTGAAAGAAGATAGAGACATATTGTAGCAGGTGGTTTTCACCCACATTGGGTTTCCACCTTATATCTGGTGTTCTTTGGTGTGACTATCTTTTTTTTCTTGTTCTTGCTCATTATTATATGGTACTGACATACAAATTAATGATCAATATCTGAAGAATAAATTAAAGTATAAATCTGGAAGATATATTGAAAAGAATTTAATAATACTGATTCACCCCCCCTCTCAGTATTATTTCCAACAATTGGAATTAGAGCAGGTCCTTCTGAAGTCTTGATCGCTTGAAGGAAGATCCATCATCATGAGCAACTACGAGAGAGAAGCATCTATCAGGCCACCAATTTTTGATGGGACAAACTTCGTATATTGGAAGGTAAGAGTTACTTCCTATCTTCAATCTCTTGGTACAGAAGTCTGGGATATCATAGATACAGGGTACACTTTTCCATCAGCAACTCCTACAGATCCGCTGAGAAGAAGAAATATGAAACAAATGCAAAGGCTATCAATACTCTATTAGGATGTCTATCTCAATCAGAATTCATGAAGGTTATGCAGTATAAATCCGCAAAAGAAATATGGGACAAGATTGTTCTGAGCTATGAAGGAGATGATCAGGTAAAACGAGCAAAACTTCAAACCCTCATAATTCAGTATGAAAATCTCAGAATGCACAACGATGAAAGTGTGGCTAACTATTTCCTTCATGTAGGTGAGATTGTTAGTTGTATGAAAAATTTGGGTGAAGAAATAAAAGAGGCTGTTGTGGTTGAAAAGGTTCTAAGATCTTTGTCCCCTAGGTTTGAATCTAAAGTTTCTGCAATAGAAGAAAAGGAGAATCTACGAAACCTTACCATGTCACAGCTGCACGGAATTATGACTACTTATGAAATGAGGAAAGGAGGACCATCAGATAGGAGAGAAGCTGCCTTCAAGGCTTTAGGCAAAGGAGATTACTATGAGTCAGGACACGTGTCAGAAGAAGAAGAAGAATCAAATTTTGTCAAAAACCTTCAACGGGGTGCTGGACGATTCCGAGGTAAGTTACCTTTCAAATGCTTTTCTTGTGGAAGAGTTGGTCACTATGCTGCCAAATGTCCTCATAAGGATAAGATTGACAAGGGGAAGGAACCTGTTAGATGGAACAAGAAACAAATTGAAAATAAGAAAAGCTATTACACTCATAAAGATAGTGATGGACTTTCAAATAGTGACGAAGATGAACGAGGTAATAATTATAAACTTTTAATGGCTTTTGAAGATGATGATTACATGGACGCTATAGATGAAGAAGGTCTTTATGAAGAGATTTCTAATCTCAAAATTTGTTTAGAAGAGAAAAATGTGATTATTGATTCTCTGCAATGTCAACTGGCTGAAAGGGAAAAACATCACGAAAAATTGGAATGTGAAATTGTTAGTCTTAGAAAAGAGAATGAGAAAACAAAAGCTCTTAATCTTAAATTTGTTAAAGGGTCTGAAACTCTGGATGAGATTATCAATGTGCAACATTCTCCACTAATCAAGACAGGTCTGGGATATAATGGAGAAGCATCTCAATCATCCACCTCCAAAAGTTATCTTGATGCAGCAAGGAGGAGCGAGCAAAGGCCTAATAGAAATCATCAGGTAAATCAGGGACATTTTACCTCAAGAACGAACAAAGACTATCAAGAAAATTGGGGGAAATCTACCTTAAGGACAAACAGAAGCTACAACCAGCCTCAGGTAAAATCTTCCCAATTTGCCTCAAGAATGGATGTCAGTAGAAACAACAATCGGTTGGTTGATAGATTTGATAATTGCAGGAGTTTCTTCAATGGCCAATGTTTCTCTTTCCATAACTTTGGTCACAAAGCAGCTCAATGTGTTTCCTATAAGACAATCATGACTAGAGAAGCTCAAAAACAAAGAAGTATAACTGGAATCACGAAAAGGACCTATAACAACTTTTCCGCCCTTGAAAGTGAAATTTAATGTTCTATTTGTGATAACTTCGGTCATGAAGAGTCTGAATGCAGGAGCAGGTTTCGGAAGACAACTCAGAAGGAACAAACCTCAAATGCCAGAACATGGAGAATGAAGGAACCGCAACCAGAAAGATGTGGGATAGCTTTATATGCAGAAGGACAGGAAAATCAATGGTACATCGACAGTGGATGTTCGAAGCATATGACAGGTGATAAAGAAAAACTTCAATCATATAGTGCTTTAGAAAAAGGAAAGAAAGTTTCTTTTGGAAATGATACCCCTACAGTCATAAAAGGAAAAGGCACTGTTCAATTGAAAGAGAAAGTCAAGGCTGGAAATGTTTTGTATGTTGATGGCTTGAAGCATAATCTACTGAGTGTCAGTCAGATGTGCGATCAAGGAACTGAGGTAATATTTCGATCAAATGGATGTAGTGTTCGTGATCTTGATACAGGAAAAACAATGATCAAAGGCATAAGAACTCCAAATAATTTATACATATTTTAATAAGGACAACAACAATGCTATTTGAGCAAGAATGATGAACACTGGTTATGGCACCGGAGGTTGGGGCATCTAAGCTTTTCACAGATAAGGAAAGAATGCAAATACCAGGCAGTTCATGGTCTTCCAGACATCAGAATTCCAAACAATACAATATGCAAATCATGTCAGTTTGGTAAGCAAACCAGAACTAACTTCCCTGAGAAGGAAGGATCAACTAGCAGGCCTCTTGAACTAGTCCATATAGATGTATGTGGTCCATCTAGGAAAAGGTCACCTTGAGGAGAAGAATACTTTATATTATTCATTGATGACTTCTCCAGGATGGTTTGGATAGGACTTATGAAGCACAAAGACGAAGCCTTCGAAAAATTCAAATCTTTCAAAGCCTTGGTTGAAAACGAATCAGATCACAAAATTAAGTGCCTCAGGTCTGATAGAGGTGGGGAGTTTACCTCAAATGAATTTTTCGATTTTTGTGAAGAACATGGAATAATAAGGGAATTCTCTACAGCTAGGACTCCTCAGCAAAATGGAGTAGTGGAAAGAATGAACAGAATGGTTCAACAAATGGCTCGTGTAATGCTTGATGAATCTGGAACTCCCGCAACCTTCTGGGGTGAAGCTGCATTTGCTGCGGTCGTTATTCTCAACAAAACAAATGTCCGGGTGAACAGCACTCAAACTCCTCATGAGCTCTGGTATGGTGAGACTCCTTCGGTAAAACATTTCAAAATCTTTGGAAGCAAATGTTATATTAAGAATAATGATGAACATCTTGGCAAGTTTGAACCTAGAGTAGATGAAGGGATTCTCCTTGGTTATTCTCCTCACAGCAAAGCATATAAGTGTTACAACAAAAGACTTGGAAGAATAGTTGACAGCATTGATGTAGTGGTTGATGAAGAAGGAAACATTCCTAGGCAAGTAAATTATGAAAATATCGAAGAGGATGAAGATCATCCTTCAAATTAGACTGATGATGAAGAAGAACCTCAAGAGGCACCAGAGGAATAGATAAGGATAGAAGAGAAGACTCCATCCATGTATGTTCAAAAGAATCATCCAGAATCTCAAATCTTGGGGCAAAAGGAGGCAGGCGTACAAACAAGAAGAACAATTGCAGAAGCTTCAAGCTATTTGGCATTACTCTCCTCCACTGAACCACAAAATGTAAGAGAGGCATGCAAAGATGAATGCTGGGTCAAGGCAATGGATGAAGAACTTGAGCAGATCGAAAAAACAACACTTGGGAGTTGGTTCCTAGACCAAAATATAAGAATGTCATAGGGACAAAATGGATCTTCAAAAATAAGTTGAATGAAAATGGGGAAGTAATTAGAAACAAGGCCAGACTTGTTTGTAAAGGGTATGCTCAACAAGAAGGAATAGACTTTGAAGAAACTTTTGCTCCCGTTGCTAGACTTGAGGCCATCCGAATGTTCCTTGCTCTCTCAAGCTTTCAGAAGTTCAAAGTATTTCAAATGGACGTGAAATAAACTTTTCTGAATAGAGACTTAGAAGAAGAGGTGTACATTGAGCAACCGGATGGTTTCATTCTTGGGAATGATCCAAATCTTGTATGCAGACCAAAAAAAGGCTCTTTATGGTCTTAAATAGGCTCCAAGGGCTTGGTACTATCGTTTGGACAAATATCTTCATCAACAAGGCTTTTCAAAGGGATCAACGGATAGCAATATTTATATAAAAATTGAAAATGACAAATTGCTAATACTTGTTGTGTATGTAGATGATATTATCTTTGGCAGCAATGAAGAAACTATGAGTCAAAACTTTGCCTTGGTGATCCAGAAAGAATTCGAAATGTCATTACTTGGAGAGCTGACATATTTTCTTGGTCTACAAATCCAACAAAATGAAGGCGGTATCTTTTTGTCTCAAAACAAGTACCTCAAGCAGATTTTGAAGAAGTATGGCATGGAAGATTCAAAACCAGTATGTACCCCTATGGTTACAGGATGCAACCTCAGTGCAAATGATGAATCAGCAACAATGCATCAACCAACCTATAGATCCATGATTGGAAGTCTACTTTATTTGACAGGTACCCGACTAGACATCATGCATGCAGTGGGAATAGTTGGAAGATTTCAAGAAAATCCCAAGGAAACTCATCTTCAGGTAGTTAAGAGAATCTTCAAGTACCTTCAAGGAACTCAAAACTATGGCTTATGGTATCCTATAGATACATATCTCACACTTCATGCTTATACAGATGCAGATTGGGCTGGAAGCGTGGATGACAGGAAGAGCACAAGTGGTGGTGCATTCTTTATGGGTTCCAAATTAGTATCTTGGTTTAGCAAGAAATAGAGTTCGATTGCTTTATCTACAGCTGAAGCGGAATATGTGGCTGCTGCATCTTGCTGCACTCAACTCCTTTGGATGATGCAGACCTTGCAGGATTTTCAAATCACTTGTACACCACCTATCTCCATCTTATGTGATAATACAAGTGCAATCAGCATTTCAAAGAACCCAGTCATGCATTCAAAGACCAAGCACATACCAATCAAGTATCACTTTCTCCGGGAACAAGTGTTGGAACAAAAGGTAAAATTGGAGTATGTTCCTTCTAAGGAACAAGTTGCTGATATTCTCACCAAACCACTGCCCAGGGAAAATTTTGAATACCTCAGGCAAAAGCTGGGGGTAGTTGATGCATCATCTTGTTGTTGAATCTTATCTGTTTCAGAGATTGTTGGTTGTACGCGAGTTTCATATGGGGTATACGCGTACATTCGCTGGTTTATGGATTGGTCAAAGACCATCTGGCACAGGTTCAGGGGGAGCATATATTCTTCTAATAATGCATTGTTGGCATTATGGTAGAAGATCTTGGAGGAGAAAGTACAAAAGGAGAACATGGATGCTGATCTGAATATTGCTGCTAATATGTCTCTATCTCTTTTGTCAAGATCATTTATGGTGTATGGTGGATTATGGTTCTCCTTGAAGAATTTTTCTTTTGCAGATCTGGTCTATAGCAAAGCAAAGACTTCAGCATGTTCTCAGGGGGAGCATAACCCTTTGCCCTTGATGTCAAAGGGGGAGAATGACCTTGAGGATCTTGGGGTTGCCATCAAGTCCAAAGGGGGAGATTGTTGGCATTATGATTCAGGTTTGGCGCTATGGCACAGGTGTTGTACTTGATGGCAACTCACTCAAGAGGTAGATCTCTGTAGGTTTGGTGCTATGACACAGGTGTTGTACTTGATGGCAACTCACTCAAGAGGCAGATCTCTATTCAGGCTCTCAAAATCATAGAAAATGAGATACCCACAGGTGAGCCTAAGAAGTGCGGACATACCCGCAGGTACCCCGACCAAGAAGTGCGGACATACCCGCAGGTACTCTGTTCAAAAGGTGTGGACCTCAATTTCACTCACTTCAATGCAGAGAAGCGCGCGCACGTGGGAATTCTTATGAATGGTCCATGGTATTTAGTCCGACGTATATGATCCTATGGTTTTGGTCCGTGGTATAGCATCTAAATTATTGAACCCCGGTTTTGGGTCCCTTGTATCGGTTCTCTATGGTTTTGACCCTTGGTTTGAGTATGGGCTTGCCTATAAAAAGGAAAGGAGATCATTTGGCTAGACACTTTTGAATATTGAATATCTTAAGATCTGAAATTTTGGGTGATTGGTTTGATAACACTAGATCTAAATCAAGGTGAATACTGTAAATTGTAAGGCAGATCTATCATGATCTCATTGGCGCATGATCAGATCTGTGGATCTGATAGTCTGTGGCACATTGGAGGACTGATAAATTGGCTCTATTCGGAGGTCCGCAAGCGATCCAAAGCGCAAGTGCGGAGGTACGCAACTCAGCAGAAGGTGAAGGTGCGGAGGTACGCAGCGCAACAGAAGGCGCTGGTGCGGAGGTACGCAGCACAGTAGAAGGCACAGTGCAGAGGTACGCAAAGGAACATAAGGACTAGGTGCGGAGGTACGCTGTCAGGCAGACAGTGCAGGTGCGCATCTGCGCAAAGGTACGTAGTGCAGCAGAAGGAGTAGGTGCGGAGGTATGCAGAGCAGAAGAAGGATCAGGTGCGGATCTGCGTAGTTTAGACATAGAAGAGCTGCAGATATTCGCAGGTTTCTATTGGTGAAGTTGCAGACTTTTCTTGAAATATTTGTTGGCTGCCTTTTATCTATTGCTGCAGAGTTCTGGGTTTAGATTACTGGTATTGCTTTTCTGGTTACTGCATTCTGAGAAGTTATTGGTTGACTCATTGTGTGATTGTAAAAGGAGATTGGTTGATTCACATGTACTTGATGATTATTTGATGTTCATGGATCCAGTCTGAAAATTAATGAAACGAGGTCCTTGGAAGAAAATAAGTAGGTCAGCACCTACGTACTAGTAGATCATCTAGTACAAGAGCTAAGGGGGTTGTAGCTCCCTTCCAGGAGAGACTGGAAAACGAGAGAGGGTTGTAGCTCTCAGCAGGTTGCAGCCTGCATACTGGTAAAGGACTGCACTAGTACAAAATCATTGTAAAAGAAGTTTCTAATTGAAAGAAGATAGAGACATATTGCAGCTGGTGGTTTCCACCTTATATCTGGTGTTCTTTGGTGTGACTATCTTTTTTTTCTTGTTCTTGCTCATTATTATATGGTACTGACATACAAATTAATGATCAATATCTGAAGAATAAATTAAAGTATAAACCTGGAAGATATATTGAAAAGAATTTAATAATACTGATTCACCCCCCCTCTCAGTATTATTTCCAACAAATTTTTACCCCAACCCTGATGTAATTAACATAACTTTTACTTGGTTAGTTTTTCTAGTTTTATAGATGAATATCTAGCTAAAAGAGTTGTTTTATGAGTTCATATAATAGTTTTCCACAACCAAATACACATAGGGTGTGTATACAGAATGTAATTTTCTATCATTTCTCAAATGAATGAATTTACCTTCTTTTTTTTTCCTTTTGGAAAAAAGAAATAGTTACATCACCTAAATAGCCAACTGTCGACTTATTTACCAGACCTCTAAAAGAAATGTCCATTTTCCTTTGAAATGTAGCACCTACATTAATTAAGTCAAAAGACAATTTCTTGTATGTGTATGTGCTCCATTTTTCTTGGAAGTTGTATTCAGTTGCTCTTCATGGAATACAAAGACCTAGATGTAACTTGAAAAACAATCCATCAAGGATAGCATTTCTAAGCCTTAGACACATTAAAGAATCTACTCCATAGGTGGAATATGATAATTATCGTTATCTGAGGCTTTATTTAGATTTCAAAAATCAATGTAAATTATGATTTCTCCATTATTTTTTTTGACATGTATCTGTTGGACACCCATTAGGAATGCCCGACTAGAAAATAATATTTTTTCTTCCAACAATCTATTCAATTCTTTCATTATTCGTTGCTCCATTGTTGGATGCATTTTCCTTAATTTTCATTGAACATGCTCAGCATATTAGTTTAAAAGTAGAACATGTTGGATTATATGGGTATCATATGCTTTGAGGCTAATATGTGTCTGTGCAAATATAAATTTATATTCTTTGAAAAGATGAATAAATATAGATTTTTCTTCTAGATTTGTACAATCAATACCTAAATTGGTGTTTTAAGGAAGGTTCTTGGTAGAAAGATTAATTACCTCATATTGCATAGATGAATTGTTCGTCTTGCAATGCATAACTTCCTCGAATTCGTTCCAGAGGTCATAAAATTTCTCTATATGAACCACTAATTTTGGAATTGAATTTCAACTTTGAGCTATGTTTCTGGAGTCAAAATGTTTACATCTTCATCATATTGGTCCACATCAATGATTGATTCCTTAAAAGTATCTTATTAAGTAAAAAATTCAAGAATTTGATCATCATCATCATCAAATATTCTCCAATTGGTAATGTTATCTGGTATTGATGGCTTGTAAATTAGTTCAACATAAAAGTTATTAGTAGAAATTTTTTCTAATGGAATTAATTTAGAAGCTAGATTGGAAAGTAAATTAGCACCTAAATTTTGTGCTCGAGGTATGGAAAATATGTTAAACACATTAAAATAAGAAATCAAATTCCATATCCCATCTTAGTAATTCCTTAAATAATGTGGAACATAATGTATCAAATTCTTTACTGGTTTTAATTACGATTTTAGAATCACAAAAAACTTCTATATGTCTTACTTTCAAATAGATGGCTTTTTTGAGACCTTGGATAAGTGCCTCATACTTAGTGACATTGTTTGTGCACATGAACTTTGATTTGCAAGCTATCATATGTTTGTTTCCATTGTGATCCTTGAGAATGCATTGTATTCTTGCACCCTCACTTATTTTGGAGCCACCGAAAAATTAATAACCGCATTTTTTTTACATACACATTTTCATCATTTAACACTAAGTTTATACAATCTCTATCAATTTTTTTACAATTACAACAATTTGAGTAGTAAGAAGAATTTCAAATTGATTATGCACATATGCAAAAGGTGAAGAAACAACAATGAAGTTCCCCAAAAATGAATCACAACAGAAGCCACTCAACATAGAGTTTGAGAACACAATAGGTTCATTAATATCATTTAAATATGTTATAATATGTCTTATATTTCTCTCGTGTGATATTGTGGCAGACACAAATAGGTCTAGTATGTTGAAAAATATCCATTTAGTTTCTCAGATCAATCTCTATTAATAAAAAAATCATACGATTTAGGGATATCTACAACAACTATATTTATGATTTGATAGTCTCTAGGATCAAAATAATTTCTAATAAGTAGTTTCTTTAATTCTCCAAAGACTTTAACATTCGAGCGATTTAATTATACAATTTGGGTTTTTTTTTCGAAGTTCAATATTTAATTTCTTACAAACTAAGGAAGGCATGACATTCGAAGATGCCCCATAATCGACTAGGAAATTATGTACATTTCAATTAAAAAACTTGAATGTTAATAAAAATGTTGGAATATTTAAGTTAGACTTTTCTCCTATGAGTGTTGCATCTACATTCAATTTCATTTGTGGTGAAGAAACCCGAGTTAAT
Organism: Pinus tabuliformis; assembly: GCA_031772625.1. NCBI lineage: Eukaryota > Viridiplantae > Streptophyta > Pinopsida > Pinales > Pinaceae > Pinus > Pinus tabuliformis. The sequence continues at coordinate 1,982,033,157 of CM062816.1, read as the reverse complement.
ATTCCTTTGTCCATTTCTCCAGAAATTGAAACATTATTTTCTAAGTTTTTACTTCCTAGTGCTTAGAGTAATTTATTTTGCTGATGACTTAACTTAATAAACTCCTATGGTAAAATATTGGCCCTAGATTTCTTTATGTCATCTACTAGATCATATTCTAAATTATCAAGAACTACAATAAATTTACCTATATTTGAATTGGTTTTGGTATTTGAAATTTTTTTCTTCGGATGATAAGAAGTAGAATGACATCCCGGGTTGGATGGAGGACCTTTGTTGCTTATATGAAAAATGAAAATCTCCTTAGTTTTATCCTCGTCTTCATCAATTACTCCTCAGGAAATATCCCAAATTAGGTTAATTGATGGTTCAAGGTTCTCTTTCCACTCTTTTTCCTCACTATTTGATTGATTTGCTTCTTCTTCATCAATGTCAACAAAAAGTTTACACATGTTTACAAAGGCTTGGCAAGTCCTTTCTGAACGAGAAGCATTATGAGCTCTAAAAAAACTCTCTTAAGTGAATTTGTCAAGATAATTTCATCAACAAAAGGATTTTGATTTGTTGGAGGTGGTTTATTTTTTCTAAAATAATTTCTCCATGATCTCCTAATAAGTTCTTCTGCTAAGTATTTTAGATAAATTATATCATTAGAAAACTTCTTTATGATCATTTGCAAACCTTCCACACCAAATGAATCTTTCTCTTTTTAATCATCAATAATTTTATTCATAGGTTTCTTTACACCAAGAACAAATTTCTTTTCTTATATTGAAGATTTTCCTGCAACACTATGCATTTGGTTTTCAATCATTAAGGTTTCGTCAAACGTTTCAGCTAAAGTGGTTTTACCTACTCTTTTAACAAAAATTACATTACTAGAAGGAAGAGCAGTAGTATAAAGCTCTACTAGCACAGTTGTTGCAAGTCTTAAAATTTGAGGAATTTTATTCGTTAGTGTTAAGAACCTTGATTAAAATCCTTTATCTTTTCTTTTAGGTCCATTTTAATCTTGGATAACTCTAAGCTTAATGCAATAAGTGTTTTATCTTCACTGAATTTCTTCTTAAAACTCATTTCAAAATCATTATAGTTTAAAATTGTACCTTGGGAGAGAGCAAAGTACCATGCAGATGATTTACCTTCAAATGTAAAATGAAATAATCTATAGACTACATCTTCATGTTCAACATTCTTCAAGTTAATTGCCAGCATAAATTTACTTACATGATCTTATGATGATTCTTTGTTGTTGGGATCAAATTTTGGCAAGAACTTTTATGGATGTTTGGGTAAAGTCATGATATTGTCTGAGTAAAATGACTACTCCTAGTGCTAACTTGGGTTTTTCTTTGTTGTTAACCAACTGTTTTTCTATGTGGTGATGGAGATCATCTAGGACAAGGTGGTTGTGAATCTTTAGGAATGCATTGTGGATTACATTTAGGTGACTGGTGAGACGCACCTTGTGGAGAATTTGGAGGACTCTCGATTGAGTATGCTGGTTTTCCTACACTAACTAATAATGCAATAATTACTTCACTCATATCAGCTTTACTTTATGCAACTGAGATAAAATTGAACCTAATACTTCTTCATAAATTCCTTAAAACTTACGTGGTGTTGTGAGGTCTACAACAACCTTATTTTGTTTTAATAAAATAGTGACCCTTTCAAATTTTTCAATTTTGATTAAATTTTTTATTATCCATTGTAAATAACCCACTTAGTTTGTTTTTATTGTTATAAAATTTAAAAAATTAAAAAAGACCTCAAAATTTTAAGTTTCTAAGAAAAAAATCGGATCTAGAACTATTTAAGTTAATCTCCACAATAAAATCTTGGATTTGTGAAATCCTTGATATCCTTTAATATGAATATCCATCTTCATTACCATGTAACACTTTATTGTAAAACTAGGATATAATTTAATTCACATATTTGTCTTGTTTGCCATGTTACATTTTTGTTGCAGACTTGGATATCTCGGATTCCCAGATATCTTTTTAGTAAAGAATTTGTATTCGTTTATCAATTTTTTTGGAATTTTTAATTGTTTTTTAATTTCAACTTGTATCCAACCTAATGTTTTTTTCAGCAAGAAAAAACCATCTGTTTTATATTATGATTAAAACAGTACATACATATGATGGACAAATCGTCCTCATAAATCCTGTGATATCCACAATTTGACTACATGGAGGAGTAAATACTCTTCATACAAACATCTGAAACTGTATGCTAATATAAAACAAAGACTATGAATCTATATACGCTCTGCCCCATCCACAATATATCACAGATTCACACTATGGGAATCTATAAGACTAGAATGTATCTCAGATCATTTACATGTTTTGTATATAACTACATTAAAGTAGTCATTCCTCTTTCTTTTCTATACAAAAACAAATACAAAAATTGTACAAAACTTTAACAAAAAAGATACAAAGATTTTCAAGGAACTTATCTGCATTGATGTTCTACTTTTTTGTGATGATCTTCAGTAGTCTATCCCGGCAGCTTGACATTTTCTACTTCTGTCTCGTCTGATCCTATTTTTATCAGGATATGCATACCTTCTTCTGTGGCTAGTAATCCTTTCTTTGACAATTCATCCACGATCTTATTGTGTGCCCTGCTAATATGCTGAATGGAAGGATGATGAAGAGTATTCCATATGCTTTGTATACACCTCAGCCAGCCTTGTAGGGAATTTTGCTGGATGTTATTCTTCCCCTTAATATGATCTATCATACATTTGGAATCCCCATAAATTTGTATTTGAGGGATATCCAAATATTTGATAAACCATAGTAATCCCCATAAAGCTATAGCTTCTGCTTTCATACTTGTTCCCTCTCCCACATTCCAGTGAATCCGGAACTCTTGTTCTTCTGATAGCTTTATCCAGATTCCGCACCCACATCTCCCTCCTTGAGCTGCCCCATCGAAAAACCCTGCCGGGTAATTGGTGACCTGAACCCTCCCCTTTTCTGCCTTCCTTTTTTGTTTAATGTCATCGTTCTAATATGATATAACCCACTGTTCTATGAGTTCATAGATTACATTTTCTCCCCATCTATTGGAACCAAAAATCAATTGATTTCGACCTTTCTAGATTTCCCAGAAAACAACCAAAGTGAGCAGTCGCCTACTTTTTCTTTGAGTACTCCACCATTTTAAACATTCCTCAATTGTATTAAACTGTATGAATGGAATCTGCAACTTGGTGGTGAAGTGTTTCCATATACTAACAGATCTAGGACAATGTAAGAATAAATGCCCATTATCCTCATCATTGTTCCTACACAGATGACATATCCCAAGACCATGATGATTCTTCTTTTGTAAGTTTGCCCATGTGAGATTCTTATTCTGCCAAGTTAGCCAAAGGAAAATGATAATTTTTATAGGAATATTAATTTGCCAGAACTTGTGAAACCAACAATATTCCACATTTTGTAGTTCCTTCAGGCATAATTTGAGATAGCAGTCCGCCACCTCGATCTCTCCTTTTTTCTTCTTTTTACCAGCCCATGTTATGCAGTCCCCTTTGTTGTCATAACATATCCCTACCTCTTTTAGTGTATCCAACCTAATGTTATCTATTCGTACTCATCATAGACTTAGATGTGGATTTCCAAATATTCTAAATGGAAATCAAAAGAAAAAAAATAAAATCATTTAAGAAATAGGTTTTCATATAATTCATTTTATTTTACTTTTGCAAAATATATAGGGAATCTGGCCCAAATTGGAAGATGAGAGTAATAATACACTCCACACACCCCAAAAGTCAATTTGGTGAATTATTCTGTGTATGGAAGTATCAAATGTTTTATAATTATTTTTTATGCATCTTGTATTTCTATTTCTACAAAATTTTATTCATTGAATTGTTTTCCTCATTATGAGTATTAGAATGCATTTTTTTATTTATTGAGTTATTAGAAGTATTTCAATTAATTAGGAGTCTTTGAATGTAACGAATTTTCATTTTATGATATTCAAGTGTTAGTTTTGAGGGTAGATAACTTTGTTTTTTCTTCTAAAATAGATTAGACATTGCATGCACACACACACACACACACACATATATATATAGTTTGTTAGATATATGTCACCGAAATCAAACACTTCTTAGGTGGCTGACTGAGTCCACATATCAATAAAAAAGGTTACTACCACAAACAACTGAAAACTCTCAAAGGAATGCACTTGGGTAATTTTTCTATTTACCCCATTTATTGGATTACACAAGCTCATCCAAAACCACATGAGTTTGTATAGATTAGGTAATGGTTATTTGTAAATATTTTATGTCATATATTTTTCCCAGTTTAAATTAGTTTTGATCATTTTTTAGGTTAGATTAGTATAGTCAACCAAGCCTATGTTCCTGTAAGTATTGCCACATCGAATGAAATGGTGTCTAATTGGGACGCAGATTGGGTGATAACTCCCTTATTATAGGTGGAATTTTTTCACTTGTCAACAATTTAGCGCTAGAAGGAGGGCAATATGTATGGCTGATAAATCTTCTAAGATAAATATCCCTCATATATCAACCGATTCCAGTACACCTCCTATGCATGTTCAACAAGGTGAATCACAAATTTCATATTCTACCATAACAACTGTTTTTGAATTATCTTCGATTATAGAAAATTCAATTACATCAGGAACAACCACTTCAAAGTTTCTTGTACCAATTCATCCATAGTTACAACTCTCTAGAGATTTTACATGCTCTCAAAGTAAATGGATTGGATTATCTCCAATCCGTTTCACCCTATCTGATACAAGAAATCCAAAAAGGGAAATACAAACTCATGTCAACTCTTCATCTCAATTTGATCCTTAACATGAACTTGAATTTTCATATATTTTAAATCCTTTATTTCCTTTTGAAGAAATAGAAATCAATTTTGAAGTAACTTCCATTCAAAGTATGTTACCAAGTAGTGCTTCTCACAAATTGCCTCCATCTTCCTCTACGCATATTATCAAACCTCTAGTTTCATCCTCACCACCTTCTCAAAATCTTCCCAAAATCATGGCTGGATAATTATTGTTTCCTTTAGTTGTTGTTGCTATTCTAGGACCACAACATGACTTAACAAAACATCTTAAAAGTTTCTTCCCAAGTTCAATCCTAAAAATAAAGTAACCCCAAAATGTCATACAAAACAATATATCTCTCTTTAAATCAAGTTCAAATACATAGTTTGTCATCTTTTCCCTTATAATTTTGAGAGAAAATTTGTATAAATTATGATGTATATTTGCAAATTCTCATGAAGTTTTAATCAAAATCACAAGACACAAACCTACTCTACTGCTCTGCAGACATTAATTCACAATTTGGAACAAAAATTTCAGACATGTAATAAGAAATCACACACATGTAAATAGTATTTTTCCCGGGCAAAAAAACTGCTAAAAACCTAATGCCTGCTTATATTAATATGATGAATAGAGATGTATTACAATTGCTCTGCTCAACTGAGCACAACCTGCAAGTGCATAACCTATCTCTCTACTCACTGAGAAGCTTTGACCCAATCTTAGTCAAATTTTGGCTCTACTTGAGCACCTATTTCCTTACACAATTCCTTGAGAAATTAGGCCCCTATTATTTAGGAATTTCTCCAAAATGGATTTCCCAAACCCTCAGGTTGATCATTAAGCTTCATGCAACACCTATACACTCTGGAATAGTCTACAACTGATGTTACATTGCCTTGGAATAACCACCTCAATTAGGTAACTCAAATTCTCTGCATGCACTAGCTATTTTGGGTTGATTGATCAATAAACTGGATGATCATTGAGTTTGATTGAAGTCCCATTGCACAACTGAACTTCCACTAGTTCCTCCAACATTTGGAACTAGTTTAATTGAAAACAACTTGACATAACTAACTTTGATTGCTACAAATTAGCAATCGAACATGCTTAACTAAACTCTAACTCCTCCAACTTCAATTTATTGAGTAAACTAGATGACACAAGCCATGTTTCATAAGTTAACTGCTTCCAAGTTGTCTACTGATGTGGAAATTCAAATTTCTCAATTTAACCAAGGAAAAATCCAATTGAGAATTTCTTGCTGCATTTTTCAACACTCCCTCTCAACAAGTGTTAGAAATTAATTAATAGAGCAATGAAATACACAAAATATTGCGGAAACACAAATACATAAACGCATAAAACAAGAGAGGCACAGATATACGTGGTTCACCCAATTTGGGCTACGTTCATGGAGAAACAACCAATCCTTTCCTTTTATATTATCCAACGAAGTGAAGAGAAACAACCTACAATAGATCTGCTGTAATTTCCTCTTTGCTCTCACACAACCTCCTCACTCTCTCTCGCTCATAATAATAATGCACAACCATAATACAATTCCCTCATATAAACCAAGGGTTGCCTTATAGGAAAAAAAACCCTAAATTAACATAACTTCTACCGTCAAATCATCCGCTTAATGAACGACCCATATTGACTACGAAATTACAATATTTTACAAGGAAAATTTCATTTATTTTTACCTTCTAGGGTGCTGCCCTCGAATCCTCGCTTGGGGGGGGGCTCATTAAATTCAATGTTGCCCCGCCCTGGACCCCCCCGATGATTATTAAATGGGTGGCGTTGCCGCCCTGTTAGGAACATGGATCCAATGTGGCTGAAACAAAAAACCTCTGAACAATTAGGAAGATAATTAGGCTCCACTTCCAACAATCTCCCACTTGATCTCTTGGAGTAGAACGATTTCCGAGTTTCCTAATTTGATAATATCTTTGATTGAAATTTTTTTGGAAACGTGCCTGAGACATCTACAATTCTAAGATACCAAATTTATTTACTTTGTGAGGGAATAACATGGCCCTTACCTGTCCTTTATTGTTGTTCCTTTGTCTAGATATGTGTCCATCGGTTGTTGGACTCCCAATGCCATATCTTTTTTGCTTTTCTTCATCATGCATCTCCTTGTTTGATTTCCTTCTAGATTTCTTTTGATTTTTTGGAGGTGCCAAGGCTTCTTTGGCTTTGGTTTTGGTTGAAATATCTGCAAAGGAGGTTGAAAGGGTGTTCGATGAGACACAAGGAGAATTAAGATGGGGGATAGTATGACTAGAGGGTGAAAAATCAGGGGTTGGGGGATTGGATAACAGGGGGGGAACAACAATGGGTTGCTCTAGATTAGCAGGTTGGTGAGAGGGGGGGATCTCTCCCTCTTCATGCTCTATGAGATTTGCATGGAGATCCTCTTCATCTGGTTCAGAGGGTAGATTGGCTAGGGGGACAAGGGAATACTGGAGGGTGGATAGGAAGTCTTGATTTGCAACAAGGGGGTATGATTGGGAGGTGGTGGTTCAGATGAGGAGGGTCCAACTTGAGAGAGCATTTCATGCTTAGAGGATTTATTGGGGTTTTCAAAGTTTTTGTGCTTAATGGTTTTCCATTATGCTTCTTGGGTATCTTGTGGCTCTTATGCTGCTCGATTTGAACATTTTTTTTCTAAAATTTTTGTATTTTTTAAATACTTTATATTTGAAAGGAAGTTTCACATATTCTAGTTGCTGGATGTGCGTCCAGTTGTCTACCTTAATCTTCACTGCCTCTGATAAACCTTTGCCCAGATTGACTTCTACACGAATGTGTGTGTGTGCATGCAAATTTTCTCTTGCCTCACTTTTATCTATGTATTTGCCAATTGCATTGTCAATAAATCTGATCGAGTCATCTCCCCAATAATGGAGAGGGAGATGGGGAAGGTTTACCTAGACTAGAACTATGATTGGGTATGTTAAGTTCTGGATCAAAATCTAGTATCCATTGATTTGAGAATGAACCTCTTGAATCCATGAAATATGGTCAATTCCTCAAAATCAGATTTTGATGTTCCTTAGTCTCAAAGTAGAAGGTGAAATAAGCTTTGCCACAAAAGAGGATTAAGACTTGGACTTGAGTTTTGAGGCCCAGTTACATTCAATCCATTTCTGTATAGTTTTAGGAGAAGGTGAGAGACCTGTGAACTGTCTTGCCAATCCTCATTCGATGAGAGAGAGGTTTTCTGTGCTCGAAATTGAAGGAGGCAGTTCTATTTCCGAAATTGCATCTAGCTTCTTAACAAATTTGGAAATTGAAGGTCGCTCCCAAGGGGGTCTAAGTGAGTTGATGAGGCTCATGAAAGCGTGATCTTCTGGATCGGGTGGATGCGTAGGTGGAGGGGATCGACGCCCCCCCCAACCCCTAAAGCAGCCTTCGAAGGGGCCATTGAATCAGACTGGTTCAACGAGAGATTGGATTAGCATGTGCAAAGAAACTCCAGAGCGCAGAGTTGCTCTAATAAATAAATAAAAATTAGTATATTCAATACTTGTGAAAGATAAGTTTAAGGAATTCCAAAAACAAAACTTAAAGATTTCGTTGCAGAGCTAACTATTTTAGTTTTAATTCTAAAATTTATTTTAACCTATTGTGAAACAAGTTATTGGGCGAAAGCGTTTCTTATCATCAGTGTTTACACACGTGTGTTCCTCATCTCCTTTTATCCAACATCCCTTCATTGCCCACAAGCGTCGATAGCCCTAATGAAGTTGTCTTAGTACCATACAAGCATGGCCTCGTTACCAATGAGCTCCATAGTCCCAACAATTTTGCTTGTACTTCTAACATTGCTTTTGAGTGTTTTTCAACTTTCTCTTTTATATTACTTTTTTCACCCTTTTGATTTGTATATAATTATGAGTGACAAGAAGCTGGGTGGTACATGAGTTATTTGAAACAGTAAACAATTGAAGCATAAAATCTTAGTTTACAGATTGTTCCCCACTTCTAATTATATTCTTTATAGTATTTTAACTATTTGTTCTAGTTAATCTCTTACAAAAAATGATATAAAAGTAATTTTCTTCATAAAACAAAACTTTTAAATATAGTTATTGCTTAAATATAAATTCAATGTAATAGAATTTAATTTGTTTGAAATTTCAAAGTATAAAAAATGATATTTCAAATAAAGTATCCTTGTCAAAGTATTGTTGTCAGTTGTACACCATAAATCATTTATGATATAACAACTCATATTCAATATAAATCTGTACAAGCAATTTGAAAAATTCAATTAGTAAGCAATAGAACCCTAAAAAATTAAAGAAATTCCAATAAAGTTTAAATAATTGCATTGTCAATATACATAAAAGTAATAAAAAATAATAGAAATGAAAATTCATGCAAAAAAAACCTCTTTAAGATTTGACCATTCACGAGGAGGCTTTCTAACTTCCCCTCCAATGATTACAAAATGTAAGTTGAAGGACCAATATTTTGAGAGATTCAAAATGTGCCTAGCGAGAGGTGTTGAATTTTGTGTGTTTTCCTTTAACATCATGGGATTTTTCCCACCTCAAAACTAAATCACCCATCTTAAAATCCTTGTTGCCAAATGAAATTTTATCAAATCAAGCTTTGATGATTTGTTGATGTAAATTAAATTTGTCTTGGCTTTCTTGCATGCTTCTAACTTAAGAAAGTTATAAGCTAGTTTTGCATTGTTAGGCAAGGATGTTCTCTAACAATTTGAGTATGTTGCAAAGCTAGTAGAAAAACATTAGGGGGGGAGGATGGGCTTCCTTGCTGTAGAGAAGAAAAAGTCGTGAGTTATGTAACACTACTCGGGAGTAACATGATCTTCCCACAAGGCATTAGGAAGAGATTTATGCCAATTTTGTTGATTTTCATCAATAGTCATTTTGATTACCTAATGAGATTATTATTCATTGATTTTGCTATATCATTTCCTTGTGGATAATAGTTGACAAACTACTTTATCTTAATTTATTTCTCAATAACAAATCCAGTTAACTTCAATGATGAAAAGTAAGATGCATTACCAAAGACAACAAACTTAGGAGTCCCACTTCAGAGTTAAGGCTTCTTAGTAAAGCAATTTTGATTTGATATTTTTGGATCCATCACATTAAAGTTTTTTATTAATGTTTCAAGCCACCAAGTGTGACTCATTATTAAAACATTGATATAAAATACGATCATGCATTGAAAGATAAATAGGTCAAAGATGCAAAGTCAAGAAATGTAAAAAAAAACGTTAAATAAACGTTAAATGGTTAAACATAATAATAATAAAAGAGAATAATTAATTAATATCAAGAATTAAATATTATATTAATTAATATAAAAATTAAATACTCAAATATATAAGAGTATAAGTATTATAACAATATAAAAATAAAATAATAAAATAACAAATTAAATAAGAATAAATATTAATAATATCTTTGAGGGTAAAAGTCACAAAATTTCAAATTATCAAAAAAACCATTAATATAAATAATAATAATTTTTTTAATTAATTAAACCATCATTATAAAAATTAAATAACCAAATATATCAATTAAATTAATATATAACAATACACATATTACAATAATATAAAAATAAAAATATTATATTATTAAAATATAAATATTATCTTATTATTATATACGAATAAATATCATGGTACAAAATAAAAAATATTAATTAACACAAAAATATATATATATATATATATATATATATATATATATATATATAGGCGTAGTCTAATTTATAGACGAAATAGTTTTTTTCACCGGAATTCATCCAAATTTGACAATACAATTTCAAGAATTTTTGTTGTTTAAATGCATAAATAGATTCGACACCATGAAAAACCCTTGGGGCACTCGAATTATGCATATTTAACAATTTAAACTCAAGTTTTTAAAAATATCTATCAGATTTTGATTAAATTTAACATTTTTTTTTCATCTATAAGTTAGACTATATATGTGTGTGTGTTAATTAATTAATAGTTACAAATAAATAAATAAATTAAACAATCATTAAAAAATTAAATATATCAATTAAGTAAACAAATATTTTTATAATATATCAATTAAGTAAATAGATAATTGTCAAGTCTCACTAATACAACTGGTTGAGGATGGGCCTCGTCAACAAGGTGACCCAGGATCAAACCTCACGAGGGGTGGTTGTACCATGTGTTAGGGGGAGGAGACACACTAAAAATTCCAGTCAGCTAAGGGCTGGTATGGCCCCGGTCGGGAGCGATCCTCGGGTGACTTTGATGTCTTAGATGCCCATGGGTCGTGGCTCCTCAAGTCACAAGTCAAATTTGGAAGATCACAGACAACTTGACAAAAAAAAGAGACAGATAATAATACAAATATTTTTTTTGGTCAAGTAAGAATGGAGCCTTCAATTAACCGAAAAAATAAGATTATATATGGTATACGTCTTTACAAGTGTAAAGACCAATAAAAGACAAATCCGTTGATGATAAACAAACCACAGGGTCAGGAAAACCCAAAACATTACACAGACCCCTGGTCATTATTCCTGAGTGTTCAGATTGTTGATCTCTCCCCAATTCTTATCGCTCAATCTCCACCGTCGATATTACCTTCAATTGGACGATTGATATTCTCTCCGATCAACAAAGATGCACGGTGATCCTGCACCATAGATAATCCTTTGCTGCGGAATTTTATATCTCATCCCTTCCACCTTCATAACAACTATGGTTAATCCTATAACTGCGCGTGTTAGCTAAACCCTGCTTCTACATGCCAACTTGTCCATTATTGCAATCACGCCTATAACATTCTCGGTTCCGCTCTTTCCCAAGCCTTTTCACTATTCGTCAATCTCCATCGTTGATCAACTTCACGATCCAACGGTCAATGCTTCATCACACTATCGGCTTATCGCACATCGCGGTTTCTGTAAGCCACCAACACTTGATTCCTGCGAAATGCAAGAGTTGACCTCTGCCGTTCAATCAACCCTTTGATCTGACGGTCCATAGTCCATCGCAACATCGCAAACCTCGGCTCATCACAATATCGCAAATATCGGTTTATTGCTAACCAAACTCTTTTACCGAATGCGATTTGTGACTAAAAATTTGCCGTCGATCTGGTTCTTGATTCGACGGTTGTCGCAACATCACATCAGGAACTTGTGCAACACTTAAATGCTTCCCGGAGCCGATATAGATTATAAACCTTGGTCTATAAAACTTCAGGTCCGCTCTTAGACTTAACCTCCAACCACTTTAAAACCTGATATCCATTCGATAGCGGAGGCACTTAAATCCTATAGTCTGCGGCCTTTCAACTAGCACGCAGGTTACAAATAGATGAACCCTCGTAGTTACTTGTGACGTCAGTGTTTGGAAATAAGATTGACGGTCAGGATTTATTGCGACACTTCAACTAGGCTCAAGGACTTCCGCCCTCTCCTACTCTTGCTAATCTTTTCCACCATTTATGTCTGTTGATCTTACATGATCTAACGACTCCTGTGCATCGTTACCTCACCTCTTCGTCCTTCTCTTCACTTCGGGTTTATACCGTTCCTTCAACTCCTGCTAGTCTTCCACCTGCTCATTATTCATAGTCTGGAGGTACGCCATGTCTTTGGCTGCTTGTCGTTGACAATCATCACACAGTTTACCAGAGGGTATAAACTCCCAGTCATACCGAATATAGCTTTCCTTACATAGCACCCCTTCATTCGCCAGACGATCAGCTAACATATTGGCTTTTCTTCGCACATGAACGAAGCTGACGGTTCTCAAGGTTCGCAAGTGGGAATGAATACGTTGAAAGACCTGCGAGAGCCTACGATGTTTCGACACTTTTCCAGATGCCATTCCATTACACATTTTCTTGGCCGCATTAATGACCAATTCAGAGTCAACTTCAATGGTGGTGTTGTGTAAATTTGAATTCATCAGGAGTTCCAGGCACTGCTCTAAGGCCATGAGCTCCGCCATGTTATTAGTGGTAGTCCCCAAATGACTGTGAAAGATATCCTTTATGCGCCCCTGCTCATCTCTTATGACACCGCCAAATCCAGCCATCCCTGGGTTGCCCTTAGAGGCCCCGTCTATATTGATTTTCAAAAAACCATGAGGAGGAGGCTACCAGATATCTTTACCAGCAGTTGTTTTGCTCACACCCTTGATAGTGCCTTGGGGAACCAGAGAATGGAGACCCAACTGCAGCAGTATGCGAGCATCCTGGGGCGAAGGAGGGTCCTCAGGAATTTTCCACATAAGGGCTCCTACTGTATCTTTGAGCTGTCGTAAAATTTGGACAATGATGTTCTGGGTCGAGCCTGTTTTGTTCTTGAAAATCCTGCCATTGCATTCTTTCTAGACATCCTAGATGATAAAGCCTGGAACCAGAGTCCAAGCCTTGTTAATGATTTCATTACTTGAGAAGTCTTTCCTCCAATTCTTCAAAGTGTTGGTGATGCTGAGTCTGTCCCTGTCAGTTTTCCTGAAGACTGAGGCCGCCCAATCCCATAGGGTAGAGGTGAAGGGGAAAGGTTTAGTAAATGTTACATCGTCTCCTCCTGTAAGCTACATAGATGGCATTTGGATGGACCAACAAAGCCTCTTTTCAAAAGATTCTGCCATGTGAGAATTTCCTTTTGGTGAACTAACCACATACACAATTTGATTTTCATGCATTGCGAGTTCTGCCAAAGGTCATTCCAAACTTGATCAGGGTTTGGATAATCGGAACCTAGGGCCATGTGTTTAGCTTCTTTAAGGTTGAAGCTGCCTTCGGTGTTTCGACCCCATCTCAGTTGGTTAGATGAGGATGAGACCAAAATCTTCCTCTGCTCCAAGTCAAGAGCAAGAGACTCTGCCTGGGCCTTCAAAGGACTCTCTTCACTATAACTAAGATCCATCCACATTCTCGATTTACCATTATTCCTTACCTGATCCCAGAAGTCACTTACCATAAGTAAACCTTTGTTGTCAATGTCATTTTTGAGAGCAGTTAGTCCTTCCCTAAACAAATTTGGTTCTTGCTGCCAGTTATCCTCCTAAAATCGTGCAAGGTTCCCATCTCGGATCTCCTAGAAATTATAATTCTGGACAATGGCTCTATTCTCCCAAGCAAGGTTCCAAATGTGGTAGCCCTTGGTGAGACCTGACATTCGGAAATGATCCCTCTCTTGCCAATTATTTGCATATTTTTGCTTCCAAGGCTTGGCCCAAGGGGTGGACGATTTCTTGAGCCACCTCCACCAAAGTTTGGCTCCCGAAACTCTGTTGAGGATTTCAGGGTCATGTAGCCTCAAACCGCCATGGGCCTTAGGTTTACAGAGCTTGTCCCAAGCTACCAAATCCCACTTCTTTTTCTCTTCCCCTTTGCCCTAAAGAAAATCTCATTGAATACTCCTGATTTGTCGCATAACTCATTTAAGAGTCGGAAGAGCGGAAAACATGAAAATGGGTATAGCTTGCAGGACAACCTTACTAAGCACAAGATGCCCCGCCATATTCAAAGATCTGTAGGTCCATTTCCTGAATTTTTCATGAAGTTTATTAGTTACCGGCTCCCACACTCCCTTGCTCAAAGGTTTGTTAGTAAGAGGCATTCCAAGGTATTGTTGAAGCCTCGAAAATCGCTGCAACAACAGGGGGGATGACCACCCGGTCCGGACCTTAAAGCAGCTCCTTTTCCGTTTGGAATGGTGGTTCCGATTAGTTCAGCTAGGTCCAGTTACCTTCTCTCAATCTCCAATGGCTTTAAAATATGACTTTCAATCACCAATGGAAAAGAGACATCAGATCGTCCATCTTGCTGATCAGGCAAGAAAGTGATCCTTAAGCTGATTTAGGGCTCAACCAATCCACTACTAAAGTTTGCCTCTTTGGGAAGAGGACTTAAAAGAATGTAGAATTTATTCTAAACGCAAACTTGTTCTAAGATGCAAGCAAAAGAAACTATCTTAATTCTATCTCAATTAGGCAGATATAGATCTAACCTAACCAAGAGCAGGTATTTAAAATATTGGGATTGAAATATGTCTTGTTTATAATGAATATCAAGTTAATGAAATAGTTCAATTAACTCACATTATGGATAGCAAAACACATACTATTGAGACCTTTTAACTGAAATAATCAATCAACAACACTTAGGAAGTAGTTCATAGACTGATCTTGATCATTTAATCAGTAACTTGAATAATTAAACAATAATATGCGGAAGAAGTTCACAATATATCACTATTTATTCATCCAATATTAAAAGATAGATTTATGAGTAATTAGTTACTCAGAAATCAGAATTCAACTCATAAGAGCAGAGATAAATAACAACATAAAATAGAGGCAAATTATCCATACCAACAAAAGTGCACAAATATGTAAGTAAATTGACACATTTCTGTTATCATAAAATGAAACCAACGTTTAAAACAATAGTATTCGAAATATCAGTTAATTAAATTCATTTCTCCAGCTTCGGTCTCTAATAGTCCTTTACAATGCCTGGGCTTCTGCTTTCAAAAGCAAAGCTACAATAGTGCAAACTCTGTTCGTTATACATAACTCAGGATGTAAAAGAAAAACCTCATAATCTCCAGATCTGAGATTCTACTCCTCCCACCTACAACTCTAAATCCCTATTACAAAAATGCTTTTAGAATTCCAAAATTGCAGAGGAGAGCAGCCCCTATTCCATTCTGCAATCTGTTATTTATAATATTTGCGAAGGAATTCTTGAGATGAAAATTTGTTGAAGAAAATCTGCCCAATCACTTTTATTTGCTCAAAAATTCAATCTTTAATTGTTGGAGCATTCTTATTGATTGAGATCTTTTTCTCCAAATCTCTTCTACTATTTTCTTGCAAGAAGAATTCAAAATAAATTAAAATGCAATCAATAAAAACAAAATATCATTTCTGGCATTTAAAACAAATCCAATCAAATTCTATTTAAATAAATAATTGAAAATAAAATATAAGCTCTCTATTGATGCCTGGGATGGTTTAATTGGCCAAGGATATTATTGACGAATGGATATGCAATTAGAAGAGGCTTAGGACAAATGAAAATGCAGAAAATAACTCAAAGAATTGATTTTGTTTTAGAAATTCGGAGCTTGATCTTCTGCTTGATTTTCGACCCAATAAATGACCAAATCTGTTAGTGAAACCTCCTCAGAAATATACTTCTTGATTTTATCTTTCCAATGAATTGTCCTGGGCCTCATTTGACCAAGTAAAACTCACTCTATGGGCCTTTGAAGTTGGTGAGTCAATTCTAGCACAATTCTGGAATTTCTGTTGCTAGGCTAAAAATCAAAATTTTTAATTAAAAATCTAATCCTAAATTAGACTCTAATTACCTAATAATTAATTCTAATCTATTTGTTAATTATAAACTAAACTATTTAATTAATAAACTATGTATTAATTAATATTTAACTAACTAAAACATTAATTATTTTTTTCCCCTAGGAAAAAATCGTAATTTTATTCATGTTGATAAAATTACATTTTGTAGATGCTTATAGCATATGCAAATGGCTGAACCTGTAATATCAGGCAGCAGACAGAAATAAAAGCTCAAAATGGCAAAAAAACAGTTCCTGAGATGACAGGAAGACAAAACAGATATAATAGTAAATGTTAGCAGGCCTATTTCCTGCCTTTTTTCTTTTCTACTTTGCGCCAGACTCCAGTGCTGATAGTAGGATCAAATACAACAAGTTGGTTTTCCTCTGTGTACGCTGGTTGATCTTTATCTGAGTCCGATCCTTCTGGGCTATGTGCTCTTTTGACTCCGCTTATTTCCAATTGTAAATCTTGCTGCTGTACCGAGCTGTGTGTCTCCAAATTGGGCTTCTCAGTGCCTTCATTAGGCTCTTTCCCTTGTCTCATTTGTACATCTGTGGGTTCTGTGTTCAGTGCCTCCTCCTCTAGTGGTTCCGTATGCTGCCAACCTTTTGGTTTTTTCTGTTGTTTCTTGTGCCCTTTTGTCTCCCTACTAGTCAATGGACATGCGTATTGCAGGTGCCCTGTCTGCAAGCATCTACGGCATCTGAAAGCCGTGTTCTCGTAGTCAAGATTTTGCGTCCACAGTGAATTATTGAAATTCAATGTGATGTGATCTGGCAATCCTTGACTTAGGTCCACCTCTACACATATTCTGGCATATGTGAATATTCCCCGCATAGCTCTGTCTTCATCTGTTTTAAGATGTTTTCCTAAAGAGTTCCCAATGGTTGTTAATGCTTTTCGGTGCCAAAAATGCAGTGGGAGGTTATGCAGCCTTACCCAAACTGGTGTTGTCGAAACAATCATGGTGTTGGCATCAAAGTCCGGGAACCAGGGGGTGATGAAGAGGCCAGCATTTCCCCAAAACCAAGGCCCCTGGTTAATGATGTTGTCTCGTTCCAGTTCTGTGTTAAATCTGACTATGAAGAAACCCTTAGGGCATAGGTATATTTCACATTTGGTTGACCATGATGTAAATACCCACTGATGCAATGCGTCAGCTTTGGGCCAGTAACCATTAAATCTGCATATAACGACATTTTGCATTAAATCTGAGTATAGATCTGTTACCTCCGACAGTGTTACAGTAAGTAAAGGTGATTCTTGCTTCTGTTCCACGATGTAGGGACCTGGTAGCTCGGATGTGGGTGCTGTTCTGTGATTCAGTGGTTCCTTTCCTTTGACTGCATCGCGAAAGGTTCCTGTAGTTTTTGAGCTGGTTCCCTTACAGCCGCCTCGTAGTCTCAGATTGAGTATGATGGTTGAATCATTTGCAACTCCATAGTGCTGGAGTGTGTGGTGATCCTGCATGCAGAGTCCAGAGTATAAGAGATTTTGGAATGTTACTGGAGTTCCCAATTTGATCTGGATCTCCTTTTTTAACCCTAAGACATCCATCCCTTCCCTGATCTGTATACAATGATGTCTACCTTCTACAGATCTGATAAATATTTGATTCAGAACTGACGGATCGGCCTTGTTCAAGCCCCGATCTATATGATTGATCTTCAGATTTGGCGGATCTATAGTGATTCTAGAGTTTTCATGCCTTTCCGTTGAAAAAGAGGGCTTGATACCTCCTATCTGCAATGTTCTGGCTATCTCTGCCTCCGCTTTTCCATTTCCGCCGTCAATATCCATCAAGGACTTATGTCCATGGAGACCCTGATACCTGTCTAGAAAAGCCCTCATCTTAATGCTCATCTTGCAGATCGCGTCGCGCTTGATAAGTTCGTTGAAATCGGGATGTGCGGGGGCGTAAACCCAGATCTCCACATCTTTGGCCCTTACGTAGGCCACGCCGCCGTCCAATATGCTAAGACTCTGCCGCGGCAGTATACTTCCCCCGTCGATCTGTAACCGCCTCTTCAGATCTATCGATAGCTGCATGAAATCTTTGATCGGCCATGCGAATATGGGCATCAGGCTTCCATCTAGTTCTGCGGTTGCTCGAAACAGGTCCTTCATGCCCAGGACGCGAAAGTTTCTGAATAAGCCTGTGGCGTCCATTCGATACCCTAGGTCCGCGGTTTGCTTCAGAGAAATCGCTGGGAGCTCATCTAATTCCAAAATGACTTCATTGATACTTATATAGAGCAAGTGACTAAAACATTATTTATAAACTAATTAATATAAATAATATTTAAATTATAATTTAATTAAATTAATTATATATTATATATTAATTACATTAAATACTAAATATTATTAAAAAATATAAACTAACCTACCACTCCATTCATATTTTACTCATACGTACGTATCATTGAAAGATTAAAACAAATCATTGAAAACTTAAAACTTATGTCTTATGACCTTTGATTTTTAACCATCGGAGGATCGGGATATCGCATATCGGGGGTTTGTCGTGTTTTAAGAAAATACATTGTTTGAAAACATGCGATGCGATCCGAAAAAATCTTCTTCTTCTTTTTTATATTAAATTTTTTTATTTTGATTAAATTATTTAATATAAAATTGAACATTAAATATTATAACTTTTTATAATATTAAAACTATAACTAACTATTTAATATTAACCTACCCTACTTCATGTTCATTCCACTCACGTATGGGTGAATTTGGAAATCTTAAAACAAAAAAAAAACAGTGTTATAAAACTTTAAACAAAAACAAGTGCAAAGTTTGTTAAAAGAAATAAGCCATCGCAGATCGCAAGAAATACACCATTGCATTTTTTGGAATGTCCACATATAAAATCTGCGATGCGAGAAATTTTGCAGTGTAGGAATGTGAAATTAGTATGAGGTCGCAGGAGTTATAAGGAGTTAAAAACAAAAGTCAATGTTTGACTTATTGCATCGAAGAAAACTTTGGATCGGGTTTTTTAGAAATGTATCACTTGAAAACTCCCGATGCGATATTCCGATTCGATGTAATAAAAATTGTTTATATATGTATTTTATTAAATTTTAATTTAATTAAATTAATTAATTTAAGCTTTAATATCACATATCAATTTTTATTTTGGTTTTATTTTAATGATGTTTAGACTAGTTATGAAATTTTCTAAAGCCTAATTTGTCTATCTAAACTACAGCTATTCCGAAAATAAAAAGAATAAAAATAGCATTTTTAACCCAGACTAAATAAATGATGGGACTTCAAAGGAGTACCATTTTCAAAACAATTGACCAAATAAGGCGAAACAAGCGTCATTGGGAAGCTTATAAAAAATTGATTCTAATAAAGCAATCAAAACAAGAATCCAAAGAAAAAGAAAAATTAACAAAAGCGTAGGATAATCGATTAAATAAAAATCCTAAAAAAGTGTTTAGCCAAATTTTTTTATAGAAAGGGTCCCCATTATTTGAGTTGAACAAGTCAAAAATGTGGGGGGGGGGGGGGTTTGTGTTTTTACCACAATGATGGCGACACACGGGAGAAGAACCAGTTATCTCTATTTGATATAAATGAGATTTTCCTAAAATTGAAGTAAAAAAATAATTAAAGAAGAGAAAAGTATTTTTGAAATGTTCGACTAGGTTCATTAATCTGAATAAAAGCCAGAAGCATCTAACTGTAATTTTTCTTAAAATTTCTCATAAATTAAAATATTTCAAAACTCTATATCAGTCTTTAATTAGTTTTAAAGATAAAGTAGGGGTCATTTTACAGCTTAGCTTTTAAAATATA
Organism: Pinus tabuliformis; assembly: GCA_031772625.1. Classification (NCBI taxonomy): domain Eukaryota; kingdom Viridiplantae; phylum Streptophyta; class Pinopsida; order Pinales; family Pinaceae; genus Pinus; species Pinus tabuliformis. Next base: position 1,982,013,110 of record CM062816.1, on the reverse strand, counting down.
CTAATTTGTCGCAGGGAGAGCCACTGCTGCTAGCAAACGTCTATAGTCTCGACAGGGTTACCTTTTAATCATCAATGGTTCAGAATCCCATGCCTTTAAGAATTATTGACCTAGAGATAAATCCATTTATATATGTTTTTATTTTATTTTATTTTATTTATTATAAATCTTAAAAGCCATTGTTCTGGTTTGGTGGCCAGATAGTTGACAATGTCATTCACTGGTTATAATTGGACTGAACAAGTTGGCTCATGATGAGACCCCTTGTCTTATAATTGTTTGCAATCATAAGCCATTACCCTGGTTTGTTTAGCAGTGTTGGTAATGTCAGCCTATTTTTCCCCTATGATCATGGTAAGTAGGCTCATGATGAGACCTCTTATCTTTTAAGTTTAAATATATTTCTGGATTATACTCTAGAAAAATAAGACTCTATGGGACGAAGAGAATCATTGACTCCTTAAGAGTTAAGAATGACAATTTCAGAGTTAAAGGTGCTTTGCTGTAAAGTGTCTTTACTTGGTTATAAGTAACTTTTCTTGACTGATAATAGAAATTTGAAAGATCTTAATAAAATTTTGAAATCTCAAAATGATTACAATTTTGATGAAAAAGAAATTTCTTTAGATTTTATGATACTTTGTCAACTTCTCTAAATTGGTAATCTCTTCCTTAAGTATGTCTACCTTTATAATAAGAAAATCAAACTTTACTAAGAGATTTAAGAAAAAGCTAATAGGTGACTATTAACAATTTTTTCTCCATGTATGCTGACTATTGTTAGGTAACAAGAAGGCCTTCCATAAAAATCATGGCAAAGTCACCCAAAATCAAAACTGAAAACCAAAGGAAAAAAATTCTTATGCTAAAATGAGAAAGAAATCAACAAACAAAAATGAAGAAATTGAAAAGTGAAAGGAAAATCCAAGTTTTGAAATACAAACTCTAACAAGAATGGTTATACCATTGTCTCAACAATATGAAGAAAAAGAAAATAATCGTGTAATCAGTCCTTCTTATGTCGAGATTTTAGAAAAATCATACCTTGCAAGGTTGTAAGTGTTTTAAGTTTTTTTGGATAGCAGTGACGATAAAAATTAGCCACAATGAAAATTTTCTGACTGATATCAATCTTCATGTTTCCAAGTATCATCTTAATCATTTTCTAATAAAAAAAGAATGCTTAAAGAAACAAACTAAAGGTTCAGAAACTTCCTGGTGTAGCTATTTCGATGAAGATTATCACTGCTTATTGAAATAAAGCCAGGAGAAGAGTATGGACTTTGAAAATATGATCTGGCGGATGATTAGAAGCTTTTATGAAGAACTGTAAAACAGATTTATATGTCAGAAACAAAACTGAAACTAAAGTAACGAAATGGAAATTAATGAAAGTGGGTACATGAATCTTACCATTGGATAATTGCTTTTGATCTTACCTGAAAGGTATCAGTTTCTCCAAACTAGCTGACTTCTTATTTTGATTAACATTAAAAACTTGAAGAAGTCAAACTAACCAAAATCCTATAACCCAAAATCATTATTTATTTTATCTAAACTAAAGCAAGCAGTAAAATGAAAAAATGGAATGCTTAATGTTCAAGGGAAAACAAATGCATTAGAAATGAGAATGAAAATTTGCAGTAATGACTGTTTCTCAAAATATTATAAGTTTCATATAAACTCCATGATTTTATAACTTATCCAGAATCAAGACCACATCCAAGATAATAAAATTTAAATGTGAAGATAAAGAGGTCTTGAATTTCTTTTTTAATTATGGAATTATATATTTAAAACTGAAATATATGAGAAATCAAAATGATTTGAATATGCTACAAATTTGTTATTAACAACTTTCTTACCATAGTGGTTACCTAAGCTCGCTTTTAAAATAACACATCGCCGTATTGGATGATTCGCATCACATGTTTTTTCACCATGCTTCGAGTTTAATCTGCAAGACTTTACCTTTGTTGCTATGCCATATATCGATTAAATGTCAATGGCTTAGAGGCATGCATTGAAAGCTATCGCATCGGAGGTTGCAATGGCAAATTGCCGATATGAAAACATGTAATGAGAACATGTGCAATGAAATGAAGCAATCACATCATTAAAGATATATTATATTGGGGATCGGGGAATATTGACATTGTGCTTCCCACATTGCACATCGCTCATCGTAGATTCGGAGATGTGATGTGAGCATAAATAAAAATGCGATGAAGTGATTGCGATATCGGCGATTGGCGAATGTTTGGTACCTAATGTAATACAATATGATTCTTGCGATTTCGATATGCGATGAATGACGTGGTTAACCGACGATCGTGATCAGCAATCTTAAGCACATGATGTAACAATTCTCGATACGCCGATATGCGATGAAGAGTGGACCTGATAATTTTATGATGAAAATTTAATAACATACCGGATCCGAGACATCGACCTTTTAAAATTATGCTCCTATCACTATTGCGATTGAGCGGATGCGATATTTTTTATGACTTTGATTCGAATTTCATATCGGGTCCGAACTTATGTGGTCGTCGCAATATTGGTAAAGGCAATTCACGATAATGGAAGTATACTTCAACTGCAAACCTCTGATATGCGAAATGCGATATGACATATGAGCGAGGTAACACATCAGAGATATTTTATTAAACAATTTGTTATAAAAAATTCTAAAAGCTACTTCCGATGAAATATTTCGCTACGAATGGTTGTGATATGGATGATGTGATTGACGAAGATGAGCGGGCTGAGAATATTGCAAAATTTTTTACTGAAGTATCAACAATATGAAAATCAAGTTGAATCCTATGATATTGCTTGAAATTTCAATTGGGTTTTCTGATGGTTGAAAGCAAAGTTAAAAATGTTCAAATTCTAATGAATCACAAAATAAAATTTCCCTGAACCTGTTGCAAATTTGAAATGGGTTTGCTGCTTACTTCAAGTTTTGAAACCAAATGAAAACCTTTAAATAAAATAGAACAAAAATAAATAAATAAAATAAACTAAGGAAAAGAGAAACTAATAATAGATGAGAATGAACTTGTGAATGCATACCTGGAAGGAAATTCTCTGTAGTTTTTTACCTCATGAATCTTCAAATTTTTCCTTCGATTTATCAAAATTTTAACTTTGTTCAAAATCATCTCATCATTTATTCTAAATCTGAGTGAGCAATCTGCCTAAATAAAATCTACTTGTTTATGTTCAGGAAATATAAAATTTACCAGAAATAAATATGAAAATAGTCTTCCCTTTTGAATTGAAACAACAATTTATTACCTCTGCTCATTCCAAACTAACTTGAGAAAAATATGTATTGTTATAGTGACTGTTCAATAATGCCTTTAGTAAATAAATATGATGCGTATTACAACATCAGATAATAAACTAAAGGTCCGAATGGGATAAAGCCACTAATTGTGGAAAAATGTCAAAACAGATTTGAATGTGTGCACACAACAAAATGGGCATCCTTAAGGTCAGCTTGGCAAATTTCGAGGAAGATAATATGAACTTCATATGATTACCACGAAAGGTGAGATTGAGTAATAATGATTTAGTCAGAATTAAGCTTATCATAGAGAGTCATACATTTCATGGGATAATGAGATCATGAAGCTTTTATATCCTCAAAACCTTTATCATATAAATTTCAAAAGAAAATCTTAGAAGGAAATCCTAAAATGAAGAAAAGTGGCTTTGAGGCGATTGATGCCAAGTGCAACTTTAATTGAATTTAATCAAGACATTATTCAAAATAGGCAGAGTAGAGGTATTGCTGTAAGAAATTTAAAAAGGAAAGCAGGAATTAAAATATTCTGATAGGGAGAAAACGTTTTCACTGAACATGTATGAGAATGACTAATTGCTTTGTTTTATTTTTAATCTACAAAACTGTTGAAAATAAATTAACTACATTAACTCTACTCCTATTCTAACCATATACATGAAAAATGACTAGGTATAGTCATATTTCCAGTGTAACCATTTTCTCATTTTAATCCCTGCATGTATGTACAATTCAAATGTTAGTAATAAAAATAGAAATCTTATTGAACTAAGAAAATTAAATCTGTAAGTAGAATGCACAATTATTGTTAGCAACTTAATGAAAATCTCTTTCTCTTGAAATTTCCTTTCTAATTGAATACCAATTGGATCATAGAAATCTGGATGGATTTCTATTAATAATTGGGAAATGTTCAAAAGAGGAGATGAAAGGCCAGATTGTGGATATGAGCTTTTAGATTCAAAGGCCTGGAAGAAACTGTTAGTGTTATGTGTAAATGTTAAGCTATTGACAATCTTCCATGAAGGAAAAATTTCCAAATATTTTTCAAATGAATTAATGAAAAATGGATGGAAATATTTCAAATGAAATGGAAAATTATTAATTAAATTGAATTGCTGGCAAACTTCTAAAACTACATTCTCTTGTTGATATTGCCTTTGAGAAGATAGAAGCTTTTGATAAAATATTAGCATTGATTGAAATTGAAATTGAAATAACTTTTGATGCTTTTGATTATAATATAAAACTTCAATTTTCCAACAGGGCAATGTATCAATTGAATGTTTGATAGTAAAATGCTCAATATGCCAGCGTAATATATCAAAAATCTGAAATTAAATCTGATTTTATACAAAATAAGTGAGGAAACAAAAATAAAATGAAATCACTATTTGTACAACTAATGTTATAGCACAATTGGGATCGTTTTGAAATAATTTTTTTTTCATAAGGATTGGCTAGAATTATGGAATTTGAGTAATTTCGAATTCCAACTTGTGAATTAGAAGGGGAATTATGATTATGAACAGGAATGAAATCTTGATCATGATATGAATCATAAATTGGAATATTTTATTGAATAGTGAAATCATGAAGATAATTTGCTGCTTTAAAATGAGGATTGGTTGGAATAATTTCTAAATTAAAATGTCTCTCATTCTAAGATAATATTTGAAGTTTCTGATGATTTTCTCGAGAAAAATCAACATCTTCAATGTCAGGTAATTATCATAAATGACTTCACAAGATTCTCTAGATTTCCCTTCAATCTCATCTAGTATATCAAAACAAGGAGGGACAAGAATTTCATGTTCATTAATGGCAAAAGAGTGATCAATAATTGTTTCTCTATCTTGATAAAAACTTATTGGTAATTCATTTAGACCATCCTCTTTATTTTCTGAAATATCATTAATACCAAGAGGGGATAAATTACCATCATTAAAAATATCAGGATAAAGGGAAAAATGTGAACCTGAAATAATGCATTTAAAAATATTTCTGTTTGAGAATTCTTGTACATTATGCTCATTGTAAATTTCAGATTCCAGATCATTCCTTTGTGTGCTCATGCTTTTTTGAAGAAGATTGCTTTGCTGCTCTGATCTCGGCATTTGCTCATCATGGAAAGATTCAGAAATTTGTACAGCTGTTTGCATGCTATTATTTACTTTGATTGTTGCTTGCACTTGCTGATTTGCAATCTGATTTTCTGAATTTACCTCAAAGTAGCTTTCAGATTTCAAGGCGGCTCTTTCTCCAAAATTGTTGTTGTTGTCTTCTTGCATTTGATTAGAAATATTTTCCAAGCTTTTTGAAACTTCTTCATCACAATTTATTTGTACATCCAAATTGGATTTCTCATCTATATTGGAAGGGGATGGAACAAAGCTTGAACTAATTTCATATGGATCGGGAATAGGAGGAAGAGAATAATTATGTTCAAACCAATCTAGTGATTCTTCTTTCATAGGTTCATCTTTGACATTAAATTTTAAACAATTCAAATGAAATCGAATATTAAAATCTCTAACAAACTCATTTTCTTTTCGTAAATATTCAATATCATCATATACCTGATCATAATTATAGTTGTCAAATCTACAAATGAAAATTGTAACAAATTGATCCCAGCTGTGAATTGAGGCAACCGGAAGAGTTCTACACCAGTTTCTGGCTTCTGCCGCAAATGTGAGAGTAAAAATTCTGCATAAGATGCCTTCATCAATTCCTTGAAAATCACAATTTGAAACATTTTGAATAAATTGAAGGACATGATTAAAAGCGGAAGAATTTCTCTTACCATTGAATTTTACTTGAGACAAGAGTCTTACCATTTCGGGTGGAGTATTGGAAGATGCACATCCATGGATGCAATTCCAAATTGGAAGTTTAAGAGGAGCCATCGTGATTAAATAAAATGTTAAAATTGAAAAGACTCCAAAAGACAACAAGTTTCAAGCCCTCCTTCTAGCGCCAAAATGTTGAAGCCTCGAAAATCGCTGCAACAACATGGGGGATGACCACCCGGTCCGGACCTTAAAGAAGCTCCTTTTTTGTTTAGAATGGTGGTTCTGACTGGTTCAACTAGGTCCAATTACTTTCTCTCAATCTCCAATGGCTTTAAAATATGACTTTCATTCGCCGATGGAAAAGAGACATCAAATCGTCCTTCTTGCTGATCAGGCAAGAAAGTGATCCTTAAGCTGATTTAGGGCTCAGCCAATCCACTACTAAAGTTTGCCTCTTTGGGAAGAGGACTTAAAAGAATGTAGAATTTATTCTAAATGCAAACTTGTTCTAAGATGCAAGCAAAAGAAACTATCTTAATCCTATCTCAATTAGGCAGATATAGATCTAACCTAACCAAGAGCAGGTATTTAAAATATTGGGATTGAAATATGTCTTGTTTATAATGAATATCAAGTTAATGAAATAGTTCAATTAACTGACATTATGGATAGCAAAACACATCCTATTGAGACCTTTTAACTGAAATAATCAATCAACAACACTTAGGAAGTAGTTCATAGACTGATCTTGATCATTTAATCAGTAACTTGAATAATTAAACAATAATATGCGGAAGAAGTTCACAACATATCACTATTTATTCATCGAATATTAAAAGATAGATTTATGAGTAAATAGTTACTGAGAAATTAGAATTCAGCTCATAAGAGCAGAGATAAATAACAACATAAAATAGAGGCAAGTTACCCATACTGACAAAAGTGCACAAATATGTAAGTAAATTGACACATTTCTGTTATCATAAAATGAAACTAGCATTTAAAACAATAGTATTCGAAATACCAGTTTATTAAATCCATTTCTCCAGCTTCGGTCTCTAATAGTCTTTTACAATGCATGGGCTTCTGCTTTCAAAAGCAAAGCTACAATAGTGCAAACTCTGTTCGTTATACATAACTCAGGATGTAAAAGAAAAACCTCAATAATCTCCAGATCTGAGATTCTACTCCTTCCACCTACAACTCTAAATCCCTATTACAAAAGTGCTTTTAGAATTCCAGAATTGCAGAGGAGAGCATCCCCTATTCTATTCTGCAATTTGCTATTTATAATATTTGCAAAGGAATTATTGAGATGAAAGTTTTTTGAAGAAAATCTGCCCAATCACTTTCATTTGCTCAAAAATTCAATCTTTAATTGCTGGAGCATTCTCATTGATTGAGATCTTTTTCTCCAAATCCCTTCTACTGTTTTCCTGCAAGAAGAATTCAAAATAAATTAAAATGCAATAAGTAAAAACAAAATATCATTTCTGGCATTTAAAACAAATCCAATCAAATTCTATTTAAATAAATAATTGAAAATAAAATATAAGCTCTCTATTGATGCCTGGGATGGTTTAATTGGCCAAGGATATTATTGACGAATGGATCTGCAATTTGAAGAGGCTTAGGACAAATGAAAATGCAGAAAATAACTCAGAGAATTGATTTTGTTTTAGAAATTCGGAGCTTGATATTCTGTTTGATTTTCGACCCAATAAATGACCAAATCTGTTAGTGAAACCTCCTCAGAAATATACTCTTTGATTTTATCTTCAATGAGCTGTCCTGGGCCTCATTTGACCAAGTAAAACTCACTCTATGGGCTTTCGAAGTTGGTGAGTCAATTATGGCACAATTTTGGAATTTCTGTTGCTGGGCTAAAAATCAAAATTTTTAATTAAAAATCTAATCCTAGACTCTAATTACCTAATAATTAATTCTAATTTATTTGTTAATTATTAACTAAACTAATTAATTAATAAACTATGTATTAATTAATATCTAACTAACTAAAATATTAATTATTCATAAACTAATTAATATAAATAATATTTAAATTTAAATTTAATTAAATTAATTAAATATTATATATTAATTACATTAAATACTAAATATTATTAAAAAATATAAACTAACCTACCACTCCATTCCTACTTTACTCATAAGTATCATCGAAAAATTAAAACAAATCATTGAAAACTTAAAACTTATGTCTTATGCCCTTTGACTTTTAACCATCGGAGGATCGGGATATCGCATATCGGGGGTTTGTCATGTTTTAAGAAAATGCATTGTTTGAAAACTTGCGATGCGATCCGAAAAAAAATCTTTTATTTTTTTAATATATATATTAAATTTTTTATTTTGATTAAATTAATTAATATAAAATTAAACATTAAATATTATAACTTTTTATAATATTAAAACTATAACTAACTATTTAATATGAACCTACCCTACCTCATGTTCATTCCACTCATGTATGGGTGAGTTTGGAAATCTTAAAACAAAAAAAAACAAAGTGTTATAAAACTTTAAACAAAAACAAATGCAAAGTTTGTTAAAAGAAATAAGCCATTGCACATCGCAAGAAATACACCATTGCATTTTTTGGAATGTCCACATATAAAATCTACGATGCGAGAAATTTTGCGGTGTAGGAATGTGAAATTAGTATGAGGTCACGGGAGTTATAAGGAGTTAAAAACAAAAGTCAATGTTTGACTTATTGCATCGGAGAAAACTTTGGATTGAGTTTTTTAGAAATGTATCACTTGAAAACTCCTGATGCGATATTTCGATCCGATGTAATAAAAATTGTTTATATATGTATTTTATTAAATTTTAATTTAATTTAATTAATTAATTAAATTAATTTAAGATTTAATATCAAATATCAATTTTTATTTTGGTTTTATTTTAATGATGTTTAGTTTAGTTATGAAATTTTCTAAAGCCTAATTTGTCTATCTAAACTACAGCTATTCCGAAAATAAAAAGAAGAAAAATAGCATTTTTAACCCAAACTAGATAAAATATGGGACTTTAAAGGAGTGCCATTTTCAAAACAGTGGACCAAATAAGGCGAAACAAGGGTCAATGGGAAGCTTATAAAAAATTGATTCTAACAAAGTAATCAAAACAAGAATCCAAAGAAAATGAAAAATTAACAAAAGCGTAGGATAATCGATTAAATAGAAATCCTACAAAAGTGCTTAGCCAAAATTTTTATAGAAAGGGTCCCCATTATTTGAGTTGAACAAGTCAAAAATGGGGGTTGTGTTTTTACCACAACAAGTACTTAGAAGGTAACTGATCCCTTTGAAACCCAAGAATTCTGGTGAGGTTCCTTTGAATAGCAATGACAGTGTTAAAAAAGAACACCTTTGATTTCTCAAGGCTTACCTCTGTACTAGCGGCCAATGCAAAGTCGTTCAGGATTTATTTGAAGGCTCTGACTTCCTTGACCGTAGGAATGCCCTGCAGCATTGTGTCATCAACAAATTGTTGATGAGTAGAAGCAACACCATCCAGAGTAAGTTTCAGACTATGGATTTCTCATTCAAAATTTTCCATATTGATCGCTTTGCCTAGCCCTTCCATCATGAGAACAAAGAGGAAGGGGGAGAGCAGATCCCCTTGTCTGAGACCCCTAAAAGGCATAAAGGTTCTAGAGGGAGAGGCATTAAGAAGAATGGAGAAGCTGGCCGTGGATACAAGGGTGATAACCCATCTTATCCAATTGTGGTTAAAGCCATAAGCTCTTAGCACTGCCATGATGTACGACCAACTTAGCTTATCATATGCTTTCGCTAGGTCAAGCTGCATGATCATACTAGCTTGCTTATTTCTCTTAAGAGAGTGTACCACCTCGTGAGCTTGTATGATGTTGTTAAGAATCTGTCTTCCTTCCACAAATCCAGTTTGCTCCTCTGATACGAGAGCAGGAAGAAGAGGCTTGAGTCTATTAGTTATCACTTTGGGAATAATTTTGTACACCACATTACATAAGGCTATGGGTCTGAATCTATCCGGTGTCATAGCTTTTTCCTACTTTGGAATCAAAGCTATGAAAGAAGCATTAAGAGCTTTCAAAACAATTTTAGATCTTCTAGAGTCTCCCACAACAACAAGGATATCTTGTTTGACTATTTTCCGGCAAGCTTTGAGGAAGTCCACATTGAAGCCATCAGGGCCAGGAGCTTTCCCATTTTGCATCTCATTGATAACTTCACTAACCTCCTCTTCAGACACTGGCATGTTAAGATTGTGGTTGTCTTCCCTGGTTACAAGCTTAGGAATGAATTTGGTGAATTTGTTAATGAACCGAGATCTGTCAATGAGAGGCTCCTCTGCTATGCTAAAATTCCATTTCTTTGTGATAGACGAGCTCTTTCCCTTGAGAATCTTTAAGTTTTGAAATTCTGTTATGAGATTTGTGATCCAAGATTGATCTATGAAAAAACTTCATGTTTCTTTCTCCTTCTCTAATCCACTTCATCGATTTTTGTCTCTAGAAAATCTCCTCTTGCATGCATCTATCATCCCATTCATTTTGAAGAGAGTCAACCTGAATTTTCCGTTCCTCAGTAAAACCTTCTGTGATGATGATTCGATCAATCTCTTAGAGTTTCTGCTCAACTTCTCTTTTGGCTTTAAAATATTACCAGACTCTTTTTTGTTCGAATCTTTAAGCCTATATTTGATGTGTTTAAGTCTTTGCTATAACATGAACATTTTAGTGCCTTGAACGGGCATATATTCCGCCCACCATTTATCAATATTGTTGGTGAAGTCAGGGTGAGAGAGCCAGACATTTTCAAACCTAAAAGGTTTGTTCCTCAGTGTACCCATGAAAGTAGCTTCAAGCTGGATAGGCCAGTGGTCTGAGCCTCCAAAGGGAAGGATTGAAGCTGACATATCAAGGCCTTTGAGAAAGAGGTCCTCTGAGATTATGAATCTATCTAGTTTAGAGGCGACTTGAAAAGCCCCTCCCCTCTTATTATTCCAAGTAAAAGTGCCATTTACTATTTCGGTGTCTACTAGCCCCATGTTATTCATGAAGTTCTGGAAGGAAATGGAATCTTTGCCTAGTTTTCTGGTACCGCCTTTTTTCTCTGTAAGAGATCTGATCATATTGAAATCCCTAGCCAGAATCCAGCACTTATCAGGATATCTCTCTCTCAGCTTCTCAAGGGAGGTGAGAAGCTTAAGTTTGTCTTCTAGTTTTTGAGGACCGTAGACGTTAGTGATCATGTAGATCTCCTTATCACCCAAAGGTTGAATCACCAGTGATAGATAGTTCCTAGAAGCTTCAGCATCCAAGATTCCAAGTTTTTGAGGATCCCATAGAGTAAGAATCCCACCTGCTGAGTTATCCACTTTAACCTCTAGATACTCATACTTTATTAACCATTTGCTATGTATCTCTCTGATCTTGTCCATCGAACATTTTGTTTCCTGAATAAAAACCATATCTGATTTTTCTTCTTTCATTCTACTGCTAAGAGTTCTTTGTTTCCTTTTACTTCCTAGACCCTTAATGTTCCAGGTTGTAAGATTCATTAAGAAAGGTTTGTAAAGGAGTGACTGGTAAGATCCCTCATCTTACTTGAGTTAATCATAAGTTTCCCACATTCGTTCAGCAGATCATTCTATGTTTTTCTTCCTCTTTTCCTACCTGGGTTCTGTTGACATGGCGAATTTTTCGCTATACCAACAAGGGGAACTAACCTGATCACAGACCCCAATTAGACCTATTTTCATTTGGAATGGATAGTTCGAATGGGTTTTAAGGGACCGCGTAAATTGTTAAATGCGTTGAAAGATTGCTTCTAGGAAGAAGAATTCAATTAAATCAACAAAATAAAGCAACTAACCTCTATGTATCAAATCCTATCTAAACTACTTAAGCTACTCTAATCTAGTCCTAATGATCCTAATCTATCCTGCAGGAGCAAAACAAAAGGAGGTTAAACGTCATATATAAATCCCAAGTCCAAATGAATCAATTACTAGTCCACATAAGAACAAGGCTATATTAAATCCTAATCACAATGCAATTACTTATGCAGGAATATAAATTCCTTTCCATACAAATAACACTTGCAACTGATGTTTAACAAAGTCTGGAATCAACAACCTTTCATGAATTATTAATGCTATTGAATTACATTCGAATAACCAGGAATAAACATGAACTGCTAGTTATCAATATGCATAAAACAAATCACATTTGCTCTATACCAGCAACAACATACTGATTCTAAACATATTAGAGAAAAGGGAACTAAATCTGAAACAATAGGCTCCTTCTTGAACCAAACAGATTTCTTTATTCACAATAAATCAAAAATGTTCTCTCCCAACAAAAAGCCCCTGTCTCTTATCCGGAGGGAATATTTATGCAACCTGAAATGACTCTCGGTCTTTCTTTTTGCCTTTTTGCCTTCCCTCTGTCCTCTTTCATTATACAGATCAGAATATACATATGAAGACAATTGGTGTCACTGCTGACACGTAGAGGGCGTTTCCTGTCACTGGAGCACTTCATTTCCTAGGGAAATGAATGGTTATTGATTAGAGGGGATGACTATGTGTCATCTCTTCATGATGAAATTTGGGGCAGTTTCGCTTTCGGAATACATAGGCAACACCTAGAAATATGACCGCCAACGCCTAAAGCCCAATCTTCAAATAAACATATCTGCATGGATAAACTCTTCGGATCCGCTCCTGCATCTTTTATTTGGAGTCATACTTGAAGCTTACGCATCCATTCTTCGGCCTCGCTTGCCTTCTCTCGATCCTCGCCTGCAGAGATAGCCAACATTAGTCACACTTATACAGATATGATAAAAATGCTTAAAAAACACAAATCTTGCCTTCATGAAGCATTTATAACATCAAGAGCAACAATCGTGAAAGAATCGGCCCCTGGTCTTTAATCTACGCATTGATTCGGTCTCGTAGGCGAAAATCTGATTTACATTGAAAATCCTCACAAAACACAGAGCTGAATCCAAAACCTGGACTTGAAAAACTATAGGCAAGAACCTATACCCTATTGGGTCCGCCATATCGCATCGCATCGTGCCATGTGCTTGGGCTTAAAGCTATGCTGATTGTGCCTTTCGGTTGGCCAAACTTGACATGCATATATGTCGTGGTTCATAATTCCTTCGGGTCCGCCGCATAAGGCTTCCCTTTGTAAAGCCCGGACTCCAGCGTATTATCACAAATACAAGGGAAAACACAGAAAAACCTGTGGCTGGCCATAAGGCCAGACTTCAAATGTTATGTAATCGGGCATATAATCATCGCCGGGGTCTGGGTATCACCTATCCGCTAACTGCATAACCCCAGGGCTCTGCCGATTGCGATAAGCGATCACGGTAGGCGGACCCTATATATATATATATATATATATGACACTTAATAGTCCTGGCGGGTCTGCAATGTATGATTTCCCTTTGAAAAGTCCCGACTTCAATGTTTTTCGAAAATACAAGAATATATGAGAAAACCCCGTGTCTAACCATAAGGCTGGACCTGAATGTTATGTGCTCTGGTCATTAATTATCGTCGGGTCTGGGTGGTAGTGGTATGTATTATATAAAAACCTCAAACCCCACCGATTGTGATATGTGATGGGGAAGCGGACCCAAAACCCACATATGTATTATGCTTGATAAAGCCGCCGGGTCTGATTATCACATTGGCCTTATGTATGGGTTCCAGACCCAAAATGTATATGAAACATGGTTAATAATGCCATTAGTTCCATAGTATAGTGGCGCGCCCTATATATAAAAGCTCGGGACCCCGCCGATAGTGATATGTGATAGGGCTCCGGACCCAAAATATATGCATTTGGGTTAATAAAACCGTTGAGTCTGGAAGCCATGTATGCATTGTGTTTTAGTGTTGATTGCGATTAAGCGGAAAAAGGGTAAGTTGGGCATTTTTTGAGTATTTCTTTTATAAAGAGTTACAATGGAGATGAGGTGCGATAGAGGGTTAGGAAGGGTTACGATGGAGGAAATGAATGGAGGGTTGGGAAGGGCTAGAAATGAATCATATGGCAGATTTTTAAAGAGGGGCTCAACCATTAGGAATCAAAGGTTTGACTCGTAAATGAGTTAAAGTCTTTAGGCTAAAACAAATCATTCAGAGAGGTGAAAATCAACTTTTAGGAGATCCATTCAAAATTACTGCCAAGGCAAGTTTTGATAGGGTGGTGGTTGTGGCCACAACAAATGGCAAACCACTGGGTGAACCAGTTATCTCTGTTTCCAAATAAACCTTGGATCAATAGAACATCAGGCTGTTAGGATAAACTTGAAATGCAGACTATATAGATGGACAAGCATGGGTTCCACTTCAACATTAATTGCTTCAGGTGGGATAGAGACAAATAGGTTTTACGTACTGATAGGATCTTGACAGGCATTCTCCAAGGGTAGTGTTATGCGGTTTATTGACCTTCCTTTACCTATTTCCCACTTTCAAAAATCCTTTCGGGGCCATCACTGGTCTGTCAATACCTGTTCAGGTGTGTACCTCAGCTCTTTATTGCTCATCAAACTTGATGTAGATATGTTTATCTACACTTTATATGAGAATTTCAGTGCTATATTTTCATATGATTGAATGGGGTGTAGTCATGGATCATGCCATATTTTTAAACCGCTTAAGCAAGGTTGGGCTTGCTATATCAACTGGTACTCTGAGCCCAGCAACAGTCCTTACTCTAATCGGCTTCCCAAACAACTTGTCCTTCCAGATTGGCACAAGGACTTGACATTTCATTTTCCTTTAAATAAGTCCTTCCAGTTTCAGGCACAAGGACTAGAGCACAATTGGATTTGCCACATGGTATACAACGGTGATTTTAGCCCATGAAAGGAGATTTACTTGTAGATATCATGTATTGGACAATTTAGTGTGGTGGATGGGACCAATGGAGAATGATTGCAAACCTTACAAGCAAGTATAGGATAGGTCTGAGTGGGATTTTTAAATGCAGCGTTCCTCCATGCCAGTCCAGCTGTAGTTACACATTTTTTGTTTTATATGGATTCCCCTACATGCTCTAGATATCCAAGTTATCAACAGATCTCACATAGTTCCCAACAGATGCCAATGAGTGGCTTCGGTTTGAATTCCACCGCTGATTTTCAAGTTCTCATGGGCCTATTGAAAATTTGTTTGATTTGCAAGGTAATGATGGATTTAGAATCAGTAGACTCACCAGCAGGTCAATGAGGAAGGTAAAGGTTGAAGGTGGTGAGTGAGTGCACTCTTGAAAAGGTAAGAAACGAGACTAGAGGGCCGAAATCAGTTGGCTGAAAAGGACTGTAATTCAAAACAGAAGGAAAATGAGTTTTGCAGAAAACAAGAAAGGAAAAGATGAAAATGTGACTAAACTAACAACAAAATAAAATGCATCCTAACCTACTCAGGAGGTAACCACCATGTGGTGGCTACTGGAAGTATCTTTTGAGATGTTGGCCATTAACAGGGAGTTTTTCAGTTTCCCCCTATAAATTTTTCAATCTGTAAGTTCCCAGACTAATTTTTTCCACAACTTGAAATTGGCTCAGCCATAAGTGTTGGAATGTTGTCTTAAGCTGATCTCCATTATACACCAATACTCGATTATATCCTAAAAACACATCTAATAGGGACAACATTTCAGACCCAGAAATGCACTAGAGAATGTGTTCTATAGGAGGGACATAATAACTATATTTCTGGGATGCTTGGTTTAGGTTTCTGAAATCGATACATAGCCTGACATTTCCAATTTTCTTTCTTGCTCGCACGAGATTGGCTACCCAGGGGGTGTGCATGACCAGAAAGATGATTTTAGTGTCCAGTGTTTTGTTAAACTCTTTCTTCACCAACGGTCCTGGGCCCGGATGCATCTTACGAAGCTTCTGTTGGTAGGGCTTAGCCTCCTCTTTACTCCCATTCATAAGCTTGTCATCTTCAAACACCTGCCAATTTGAGATGTTATCAAGAACGGATGGTCTAAAAATCAATTCAACATAACATTTGTTCTTCTTCAATCTAAAATCAAGCAAAAGTTTAGCAGCCATACTAGCCATCAGATTAGCATCTTGGTTTTGCCTTCGAGGTATGTATGTGATATTAAAAGAATCAAAACTGTCAATTAAGCTCCATACCTCATGCTGGTACCTTACCAGGTGTGGTGAATTGCAATGTATCTTTTCCCTTACCTGATCCACGATTATCTGTGAGTCACCAAAAACTTTAAGATTTTTTACCTTCATATCAACGGTTTTCTTCAGGCCCTGCAACAAGCCTTCATATTCTGCTGTATTGTTGGTGCATGCAAACTCCAACCAGTTGGCCATCA
Organism: Pinus tabuliformis; assembly: GCA_031772625.1. Lineage (NCBI taxonomy): Eukaryota > Viridiplantae > Streptophyta > Pinopsida > Pinales > Pinaceae > Pinus > Pinus tabuliformis. The sequence continues at coordinate 1,981,996,612 of CM062816.1, read as the reverse complement.
AATGTTGGTTCCCTTGCGGGTCAATGAAAATGCTCCCAGCACCTGCACCTTCAAGGCAGTTAGAGCCATCAAAATAGAGTGTCCAAAATATAGAATCTAATGTTACATCAATTGAACTACTATCTACGAAATTAGTCCTATCATCTACTATAATACATGATAGTTCATCAGTTGGATTATGGGAGGGAGCTTCCAACTGTGTGTATGTCAAAGTTTCTTCAACAGTTTATGCATGGAATTCTCCAAAACAGGTTTATGTAGCATAAACATTGAAACTATACTTCCCAAGGATTGAGTTGGTAAACATTATAGGTTCATTGGAACCATTTAGTTTTTTTACCACATACTTCATGTATCTCTCTCGATCAACTCTAACCATATCACCTTTTCCCTTCTGAGGCAGCAAGAGGTGGGACCAATCAGTCGAGAAATATCCATTCAGTTTTGCTGACCAATCCCTACTAAGCAGCATTCCATAAGCCTCAAGTATATTGACTACCACTATATCAATGACTTGTGTATATTGTGGTTTAGCAGCCATCCGAATTAACACATCTTTCAATTCTCCGATTACCTTCACATTGGTCCTGTCCAATTGCATAATTTGAGTCCCAGTTTTCTCGGGTATCACATGCAGTCTTTTAGCAACAACATAAGGCATTACAGTGAATGAGGCACCGAAATCTACCAAGCAATTGTGTACGTTCATGTTGAGGATTTCAAATGTGATAAGGAAAGGTGGGGTCATGGATTTTGATTTTCTCCCTATCATGGTTGCACTGACATCTTGGGGTTTCGATTGATTTTGGACAGAGTGGCTTCCATAGCTGATGGCATTTGGGCTGTAATGGAGGTGTTAACAGGTCTGGACATTGACTTCTTGGTTTGGCTCCTTGGGATGGTGGGAGTTTTGGAATTTCGCTCCTTCATATCTCTCAGGAGCATATCTCTTTGCTGCATTAATTTCAGCAAATCAAAGTATGCGATATTGGCCCTAGATTTCTTAAGATCATCCACAATATTGTAATCAATATTATAAACATGATAGGGCAGAGTAAACATACTAGTTTTGGTGTTCTTAGGTGGAAGTTTACCATTTGGAGTCACCTTCGTTGCAGTGGCAGCTGTGTTCTCTTTCTCTTGACGGTTTTCCACTTGGGTATTCTTGGACTGACCACTTGGTCTACCCTTCTCAATAGGAACTTTGGGAGTGGGTGCCTTCAAAGGGTGAACATCTTTCTTTGTTTGGTCTATAGGCTTCATCACACTTACAAGTGGACCCTTATTTCGTGTGTGGATTTCATCAGTGTGGATTTCTGCCATACTATCTCCTTCGTCATCATCATTCTCATTTGTGTAGAAATCCCACAGTACGTTGATATGAGATTCTTCGTCCATGGGTTCTTCCACTTGGTATTCCTCCTCATTTTCTTGTTCTAGATCTAGCTCCACTATAGGTTCTTCTTTGTTAAGGAGCGATCCAATAAGAGCCAACTCCTCCATATTTAGATTCCCTTCATTGGGTGGAGCAGGCAACACAAGTTGACCATGACCACCTTCTGTCCTCTTGTGAAAGAAAGGTTTGAAGGGTTTTCTGTTGTTATACTCTCCTCCACTCTCTCCAGAACTCCTTTTCATATCTATGACTGTGTTTGTCAATTTCTTAATGATCCGATGCAAACCTTCCACATCCGTGGTGTCCCTTTCTTTGCCCTCAGCCACTTTGTTATCATTCCCACTACTTTTCTTGGATGACTGAGAGGCTTTCTTTCCTTCAGTCGTATGATGACATGTTGTGAGACTGATCATTTCATTCTCAAATTTTATTGCTTCATTGATAGCACCTTGTAAGGTCTGTGCGTTACTTCTCTTGACCCACATCGCAGTAGGGACAGGGAGAGCAGAGATGTAGAATTCCATGAGCACCTCATCAGTAGGTCTAGCGGTGGCCAGGATTCTGTTGAACAAAGTATTGAACCGGATGTTAAAATCCTTGACCCTTTCTTTGGTGTCCATTTTCAAACAGGATAGCTCTAAAACTAAGGCTGCAGGTGTTTTGTCATCGCCAAACTTGTCTAGAAAGGCCTGTTGAAAGGCAGCCCATGAGGTGATCGATCCTGTTCTCAAGCTAAAGTACCATGTGGAGGCCGCACCAATAAGAGTGAAAGGGAATAAACGACATACCACATCCTCGTCGACTACCCCCAACATGTGCACGACTAGGAAGAAAGAGTGAATATGGTTATCAGCAGTGTCTCCCCTCTCACGGTCAAATTTAGGCAATACTCTTTTTGCGTTCTTGGGTAAGGGATTTTGTTGCCCAGGTACCATTACGGCATCCTTTGCAAGCCAAGGAGGGAGTGCTCCTGGAGGAGGTGGTGGAGGCTGATTCCCACCTGGGGGAAGTAGAGGTTGATTCCCACCTGGGGGAGGAACGTTAGCCATGTTATGGATATGGAGGTTCTGGTTGAGGGTTTCTTCGTTAGGATTTTCCAAATTAGGCCAGGGATTGCCTTTAGAAGGGGAATCCTTAGGAATTTCTTCCCAAGGAGAGTCGATACTCTGCAAAGAATCAAGCACAATATCTTCAAGAGAAGGGGCTGCAGATGTCTCTTCATTTATGTGATAGACCCTTGGCTTTCTTTTAGTCGTGGGAGGTAAAGAGTGAAACATGGGGAGTTGAGAGAGGGAACGAGTGTAAGCCCGATGAATTATTCTGATTGGTTGTTCCTGAGTGATAGGGTACTCCCACAGTCTCTCTTCCTTGGGTGACCCAGAAACAGGACTTAGAAGGGTCTCTGTTTCCTCGAAATGAGGCTCTTTCAAATGGGTGGAGTGGTCTTTTCGGCCTCTACGATCCATACATTAATCCTTTTGAATCCATGCGTGGCACTTATAGATGAAATCTTGAAAAGCTGTGGACGACAGTTCAGGCCCTCCTTCTAGCGCTAATTTGTTGACATGGCGAATTTTTCGCTATACCAACAAGGGGAACTAACCTAATCATAGACCCCAATTAGACTTATTTTCGTTTGGAATGGCTAGTTCCAATGGGTTTTAAGGGACCCTGTAAACTGTTAAATGCGTTGAAAGATTTCTTCTGGGAAGAAGACTTCAATTAAATCAACAAAATAAAATAGCTAACCTCTATGTATCAAATCTTGTCTAAACTACTTAAGCTACTCTAATCTAGTCCTAACTATCCTAATCTATCCTGCAGGAGAAAAACAAAAGGAGGTTAAACATCATATATAAATCCCAAGTCCAAATGAATCAATTACTGGTCCACATAAGAACAAGGCTATATTAAATCCTAATCACAATGCAATTACTTATACAGGAATATACATTCCTTTCCATACAAATAACACTTGCAACTGATGTTTAACAAAGTCTGGAATTGGCAACCTTTCATGAATTATTAATGCTATTGAATTACATTCGAATAACCAGGAATAAACATGAACTGCGAGATATCAATATGCATAAAGCAAAACACATTTGCTCTATACTAGCAACAACATACTGATCCTAAACATATTAGAGAAAAGGGAACTAAATCTGAAACAACAGGCTCCTTCTTGAACCAAACATATTTCTTTATTCATAATAAATCAAAACTGTTCTCTCCCAACAAAAAGCCCCTGACTCCTATCCGGAGGGAATATTTATGCAACTGGAAATGAATCTCGGTCTTCCTTTTCTCCTTTTCGCCTTACCTTTGTCCTCTTTCATTATACAGATCAGAATATACAGAGGGAGACAATCAGTGTCACTGATGACATGTAGAGGGCGTTTCTTGTCACTGGAGCGCTTTGTTTCCTAGGGAAATGAATGGTTATTGATTAGAGGGGATGACTATGTGTCATCTCTTCATGATGAAATCTGGGGCAGTTTCGCTTTTGGAATACATAGGCAACACCTAGAAATTTGACCACCAATGCCTAAAGCCCAATCTTCAAATAAACATATCCACATGGATAAACTCTTCGAATTCGCTCCTGCATCTTTTATTCGGAGTCATACTTGAAGCTTAAGCATCCATTCTTCGGCCTCGCTTGCCTTCTCTTGATCCTTGCCTACAAAGATAGCCAATATCAGTCACACTTATATAGATATGTATAAAAATGCTTAAAAAACACAAATCTTGCCTTCATGAAGCATTTATTACATCAAGAGCAACAATCGAGAAAGAATCGGCCCTCGGTCTTTAATCTACACATTGATTCGGTCTTGTAGGCGAAAATCCGATTTACATTGAAAATCCTCACAAAACACAGAGCTGAATCCAAAACCCGGACTTGAAAAACTATAGGCAGGAACCTATACCCTATCGGGTCTGCCATATCGCATCGCATTGTGCCATGTGCTTGGGCTTAAAGCTATGCCGATTGTGCCTTTCGGTTGGCCGGACCCGACATGCATATATGTCGTGGTTCATAATTCCTTTGGGTCCGCCGCATAAGGCTTCCCTTTGTAAAGCTCGGACTCCAGCGTATTATTGAAAATACAAGGAAAACATGGAAAAAACCGTGATCGGCTGTAAGGCCGGACTTCAAATGTTATGTAATCGGGCATATAATCATCGCCGGGTCCGGCTATCACCCCTCCGCTAACTGCATAACCCCCGGGCTCCACCGATTGCGATAAGCGATCGGGGTAGGCGGACCCGAAATATATATATATATATGACACTTAATAGTCTTGGCGGGTCTGCAATGTATGATTTCCCTTTGAAAAGTCCCGACTTCAATGTTTTTCGAAAACACAAGAATATATGGGAAAACCCCGTGTCCGGCCATAAGGCCGGACCTGAAATGTTATGTGCTCTGGTCTATAATTATCGTCGGGTCCAGGTGGTAGCAGTATGTATTATATAAAAACCCCGGACCCCGCCGATTGCGATATGCGATGGGGAAGCGGACCCAAAACCCACATATGTATTATGCTTGATAAAGCCATCGGGTCTGATTATCGCATTGGCCTTATGTATGGGTTCCGGACCCGAAATGTATATGAAACATGGTTAATAACGCCATTGGGTCCAGAGTATAGTGGTGCACCCTATATATAAAAGCTCGGGACCCCACTGATAGCGATGTGCAGTAGGGCTCCGGAAGCCATGTATGCGTTGTGTTTTAGTGTTGATTGTGGTTAAGCGGAAAAAGGGTAAGTTGGGCATTTTTTGAGTATTTATTTTATAAAGAGTTACAATGGAGATGTGGTGCGATAGAGGGTTTTAGAGGGTTTGGAAGGGTTATGACGGAGGAAATGAATGGAGGGTTGGGAAGGGCTAGAAATGAATCATATGGTAGATTTTTAAAGAGAGGGGCTCAACCATTAGGAATTGAATGTTTGACTCGACAACGAGTTAAAGTATTTAGGCTAAAATAGATCATTCGGAGAGGTGAAAATCAACTTTTAGGGCACCCATTCAAAATTGCTGCAAAGGCAAGTTTTGATAGGGTGGTGGTTGTGGCCATAATAGGTTCTTGGAAGAATGCATCGATGTATCCTCCATCGTTTTCACTCCCATATTCTCCTGGCTAACATGGTTTCTTTTGGCTCCAGAACACTTCATTTGTGATCTCTAGAGGAAGAGCTGTTGAACCCTATCAAACTCCTCTTTTGGCAGAGAGTCTACCCCTTTGGTGATTCCCTGCTCCAGAAACTTTTCTAGATCTAATTTTCCCTCTCTAGAATCTCCTACAATTCATGGTCTTCCGTTCCAGCCTCACTTTGGGTCATGTCGTGGTCCTTACTGAGCTCCATAATGCTCGACATTTCATCCTTTTGTTTCCTATTTTCTGGTATATTCTCCATATTAGTATCCCTTTCCTTCTCCGTGGGAATATTCTCTGATTCCTAGTTTGTCCCGTTGTTTTCGCCTTCTTCATCTAAGATCTTGAAACTATTGTGACTCGGTTGTCTGTCTTCATTAATTTTCTTTTGGTACCACTTGCCTCCTTTCCCTTTACCCCCAACCTTAGTAAAACCTTCAAGATCCTTGCCTGTAGTGGCTTTCATATTGCTCTCCAGCTTGTTCAATGGGCAGTCCTTGTATAGGTGCCCATGCTCATGGCACTTATGACACCTAAATGGGACGTGTTCATAGTCCACCGCCTGCACCCATTCCTTGTCATACACTTCTAAAATGCTTACATTCGGAAGTGCCCCAGATAAGTCCATTTCCACACATATCCGGGCGAAGGAAGTGTATTTGCCTCTTAGAGTAGCATCTGAGATCTTTATAAAATGACCTAGCTTATTGTCAATAGCCTCTAGAGACTCCGACAGCCAATAATCTAAAGGAAGGGAATAAAGTCTTATCCATACCGACACCGAGGTGAAAGTTTCTCGTTCTGGGACAAATTTCATTACCCATGGTCTCATATAAAGGCCCGCGGAAGAGTAAAAATAGGGTGCTCGCTCGAACACTCTGTCTTTATCTTCTAAGCTTGTGAACACCACCGTGAAGAATCCCTTGGACCCAAGGTGAAGGTCAATTTCCCCCTTTGGTTCCGGTGGTTCCTTATCCATGCTTGCAAAGCCTTCTCTGTCGGCCAAATCCCCATAAATTTACAGATAATAGCATACTCCGACATGTGGTCTCTGTGTACTTACAGTGCTGGGTCACTTAAAATGACTTGAGGAATAGTGGTCAACTTGGGTTTACAGACCCTTGATGTACTCATAGGAGCAACTTTCGGACTGCTAACCTCTGTCCTCTTCTCCTTACTAGCTTCCTCATGATTCTCTTCCTGTCCTTGAGGTCTGATAGTTTCCGATTTTTCTGTATTCTTAGCCTTTGTTACCTCCTCCGTTGGTTTCTTGAAGCAATGCGATCCAACTCCCTTGCTTCTGTCCGCAGCCACTTGACTGTAGGAGGGAGCTGATCTCCCTCCTCCGTGCCTCGCCATGGTGACCAGCGACAAAACCCTAAAGCAAAACCCTCATGGATGGTTCGCCATTCACACACACCAGTTTCTCAAAAGTTTCTATGATAATAATACAAATATTACAATATATAAATATTGTATTATTAAAATACCAAAATTATTTTAACCAAGAATATATATAGGATTAATTAATACCATTAATATACCCATGTTTATCGGGGTATATATAATATATATTAATAAATTAAACAATATTAATAAAAATGATATAATATTAATATTAATATATCAAGGCTTATTAGGTAATAATAATAAAAAGAATAAAAATTAAATTTTTATGAGAAAGAATAATAGAGGGGACCTAGAGAGGAACAAAACAACCTAAAAAGAAAGAAGAGGAGGCTAGCCAAAAAGGGAAAAGGAAAAGATTTAGCTTTAGGTAGAAGCAAAACTAGAAGAGAGGGAATGAATCTAGTTCCTACCAATCTTCCAACCGTCATCTCTGCTCAAATTGCCCACTCACTTTTTATCTCAATGGCTTCTTTGAACTTCCTATGATGATAATGTCTGATTTTTGCTAGGATCTTGTAGTCTTCAATGCAAATGTGGTGCTTGTTTTTCTAGTGTGTTATTGTCATGGCAACCTTTTCATGGAAGACTTCGAGACCAATACCCTTGCCTCCACACCATTTTGTTTTAAGCTATGGAAACAATTTCTTGATATACTTTTATTATATGGCCCCATGCTCACGATAAGTTGGAATAATTCAAGCAACATCTAAATAATCAATCTGACTTTATCAAGTTTACTATGGAGGTTAAGGATATGGGATTCTACCTTTTCTTGACGTTCTCATCTCCAAAAATATTGATGGTTCCATTTCTCACTAGATGTTCCGTAAAAAGATTCACACAAAGCAATATCTTCACGCTGAGTCCCATGATCATCTGACCCAAAAATTTGGGGTATTAAACACCTTGGCCACTCGGACATTAAAGATCTCTGATGAAGTACATCTTAATGAGGAAAAATCCCACCTCTTGGATGTTTTTGTAAAAAATGGATATAAGAAATACTAAGGCATCAAGTCTTTCTACAAATCCAGCCAGGATCCTAGATCAAAGAGGACCTTGTTGATTCTATCCCCAGGGTTCAACTTCCCTTTATCCAAGGACCCACAGATATGATCACTCGTATTTTAAGAAAAAAATCAAGTTTCGACCACTTTCAAGTCGTTAAACACCATTTTTAGTAGCTTGAGGTTAGTCAAGGATCCTATTAACCCTTCAAACATGAAAGGGATATACTCAATCCATGCTCATGTGGGGTTCCCTATGTTGTTGACATCGGGATATATGTTAAATAGATTATTCAGAACATATATCTGGCATTAAGAATAGTTGGTCCCGTTCTTGACCTCTAGTTGAGCACCATGGAAAAACCAAGCACCACATTTGCCCTGAAGACTACAAAAACCTAGCCAAAATCAGACACTATGATCATAGGAAGTTTAGTGAAGCCATTGTGATTGAAAAGTGAGTGGGAAATCTGAATAAATATGATGACTGAAAGATTAGTAAGAACTCGATTTCTACCCTCTCTTCTAGTTTTGCTTCCTCCTGAAACTAAACCTTTTCCTTTTCTATTTTTGGTTAGCCTTCTCTTCTTTCTTTGGGCTATTTTGTTCCTCTCTAGATCCCCTCTATTATTATTCTTCCTATATTTTTAAAATTTTTCTTTTTAGCTATTACCTTAATAGACCTTTATATATTAATAATATCATTATATCCTTTTATTAATATTATGTAATTTATTAACATATATTATATATGTGCTAAAAGGGCTTGATATATTAATGGTGTCATTATATCCTTTTAATATATATATATATATATATATATATATATATAATTTTGTGTTAATTTTTTTTTTACTCCAATATAAAGTTATTTGTACTATTATATTTATTGATATATAATATTGGTATTTTAATAATATAATATTTATATGTTTATATTATTGTAATATTTATATTTTTATTTGTTTTGATTATTTAACATAGTAGTCTTTAAGTGATATTTTTTGGAGTTTTTTACGGATTTTTAGCTGGAATTTAGCAAAAAAATTTGTGGTCAAATTTTTATGTGTTGTTTAAACTAGTTTTTTGACTACATATATGAATTCATCAAAAACTTTTGGGGCACTTCGATTGTGAAGAGTTCACCTACCAAACTTGTAATTTAAATGAATCCCTATTGGATTCTAGAAAAATTAGATCAAAAAATAAATAGGATTTTTTTCCAAAAAATTTCACTTAAAGACTACTCGTTATTTCACTGATATATTTGGTTATTTCATTTTTACAACGATTTTTTAATTAATTAATATATTTTTAACTATTAATTAATTAACCTTGTTTATATTAATCATCTTGTTTGACCATTTGAATCTTTTTTTTACTCTTAACCTCCTTATATTAAGGATATTATTACTATTTATTCTTATTTAATTTGTTATTTAATTATTTATATTCTTATATTATTATAATACTAAAAGGCGTAGTCTAACTTATAAACGAAATAACAATTTTCACCGGAATTCACCAAAATCTGACGATACAATTTCAAGATTGATTATTGTTTAAAATATAGTTTTGAATGCATAAAAGTATTCAACACCCTGGAAAACCCCTGGGACACTCGAATTATGCAGATTAAACAATTTAAACTCAAGTTTTTAATTGATTAAAATTAACCAGAAAGATGGTCGTGAAAAAGGTCATTTCGTCTATAAGTTAGACTACACTATACTTATATCCTCTTTTTTTTCAACAAAACGGGTAGGCTCCTTCTATTTAATCAATCTGGTTTGAAGGCTAGAACATTTTACATATGATTCAAAATATTCATCTACTGAATTAAAAAGGGACCAAAAAAGCCTTTAAATTACAATAGTCAGATTACATACAACTATTTTGATATAACTACTCTTATATATATGCCAAAAGATCCCTAATATTACTGCATACTTACATAACATAAACCAAAACTAAAAGAGGATGTTAATCTTCAACCATTGCCTCGAGAACTACAATGCTTGCATTTTCATTTTCTTCGTGTCATTGAAGGGGCAAAATGGAAGCCAATCTTCACACATTTCTTCAATTCTTGTCACTTGCTACTCTGGAACCTCAAGCTTGAGCACCTTGGTCTCTTCAAGCACTTCTTTTTTCTCTTTAGAAACTGATGCTTCTTTTAGAGGGATCAATTTATCAAGCTTAAGAATCAAATGATCGAAAGAAACCTGCAGGTGATCCATATTAGTCTATAATAGGCCAATTTTATGATGCAACAGGGAGAACTGAGCTTGCTCTCCTACCTTCCTCATTTCCCCTTGTCTAGATAGTAGAGAAAGGATAAATTCCATGGTCGTCGTCATGTGATCCAAGTGTCAACTGGAAACATCATTCTCTACTCGTGATGAGAGCTCCATTTGTAAACGAACACAATGATCTTATTTGCCTTAAAAAATTATGAAAATCCAGACCCAATTTCTCGAGGAGATAGTAATGTGCAAGTTCTCTTTATAATCTTGCATGCCTGGCCCTACTGAACTCTTGCATCATGCATCAACTTCATGGTGGCCATTATCCTTGTACAATCTCTATGTCAGACATTCCCTTCCAAAATTAATTCCTTTGCAACAAAAGGTCAGCTCCATTAAATCCCAAAGCTCGAAATGAGATTGTAGAGACTTGGAAATATATTCAACAGATATCCACACTACTCCAAATTTAAAATGACTTTAGACTTGATTCCACCTATCTAATACCCAAGTGTTGGACACACAATCCCTCAATATGAGCACACAAACCCACCAATCAATATTGAATGCAAACCTCCATATCAATATTAAGAGCATTATTAACCCAATTCGAATCTGACAGTTTGCCATCGGGTCTCCATCAAATCATTATACCTTTAATGCTCTTTATTAGATTTAATTCCCCTATGGTCAACATTGGATTTTTATTATTCATGGGATATCTTAAATTAACTGAATTGAACCATCTTTTTCCATCACCTCTTGCTCGAGGCTGGCTCCATGATTTGCTAACGAGTTTGCCACAAAGTTAACATGTCTTTCAATGTGGAAAAATTCGATAGCCTCAAACTTGAGAATTTGCAATCTTATTCTATGAAGGATAGGAGACTGGATTAATGTAGGATCCTCTTTAAACGTGCACACTTATTGAAAAACTAACATTGAATCGCCAAACACCATTAATTGCCGAATTTTCCTTACTATTGCCATTTCTAATCCCTGCCACAGGGCTATAAATTTAGCTTGATTATTAGTTGAAATCCCTAGACGCCATGCAAATTTAATCTTTGAATCTTCATTAGGGTGTAAAATAAGCCCTCCCACCCCTGCCTCCTTGATACTTATATCCTTATATTTCTATATTTCAGTATTAATTGTTATATTAATTAATATAACCATTTATTTCTTGATATTAACTATTTTTTTTTTTTTCATTATTATTTTTAATCATCTAACGTTTACGTAATGTCTCGTTTACATTTTTTTTACCTTGCATCTCTCACCTATTTATCTTTCAATGCATGATCAAATTTCTCATCAATGTCCTGATGATGAGCCACACTTACTGGCTCGAAACGTCGACAAAAAACATTATTGTGATGAATATGGAAATATCATATCAAAATTCCAAACTTGGTGATGATATTTTATATTAAGAAAGAGATCACCTAATTTTCGTTTATATTTTTGAGAGGAATGGCCTTTGTCCTGTTAGAAATTATATATTATGGAGCAATGGAACACATAAAATATTGCAGAAATATAAACACAGAAAACGCATAAAACAAGAGAGACACAGATATACGTGGTTCACCCAGTTTGGGCTACGTCCACCCCGAACAACCAGTCCTTCCTTTCTATTATCCAACAAAATGAAGAGAAACAACCTACAGCAGATCTGCTGTAATATCCTCTGTTTTCTCTCACAGTCTCACCTCTCTATTTCCCGCTCACACAATACACATCTATTACAAAGCCTCAAATACAATGCCCTCATACAAAGAGAGGGGTTGCCTTCTAGGGCAAAAAACCCTAAACTAAACACAAGTTCTACCGTCAGATCATCTGCCTAATGAACGACCCAGATTGACTAGAAATTACTATACTTTTACAAGGAAATTTTATAGCTGTTTTTAGCTTCGGGGGCGCTGCCCCCGAAACCCCCCCGCCAGGGGGGGCTCCCAAAGGTGCTGCCCCCCCTGGACCCCCCTTGCAGCGAATATTTTACAGGCGGCGTTGCCGCCCCCATTTCAAACTGGGGTCCAATGTGGTGATACCTTTGAATATAGAAGATAATCAGGCTCCACACCCAACATGTCCATCTCGTAAAATAGATATGACAATGACAATGTACTTGTGAAGTTGTGAATAATTTCCATTAATCTCTTCAATAATGTTAAGTCCCTGTCGTTGAATGGACTATCAATCACCATTTACTACAAAGGAAATGCTAGTTTCTTTTATTTTCCTACAAATGTATGAAAGAAATTACACTTTTTGCAAATGAATGGCCATCTTTAAACAAACTAGGCCAGTAATAACGTAAGACTTTGTGAGCAATGGATCACCATTGAGATGGCCTCCTGCTGGACCATTATGTAGTTCTACCAAAAATTCATGACATCATCTTTTTCCCGACATCTAAGCAAAATATCATCATATTTTCTATGAAATAATACCCCATTGATCAGTTGGTATGGAGGAGCTTTTAATCTCAAAGCTCTTTTCTTTTTGGAGTCTAGATAATATGGGGCAATACCATGGCTCAAATAATATTTTAAATCATTGTACTAGGAATTGGTTGAAATGGGAACATAATATATTTATTTGATGTTTAGTGGAACTTCATTTTCCCATCCTTGCTCACCTTATAATTGTGATCCTTTAGATTGCGCTACTAGCTTACAAAGACCCTATCATTGAACAATCTTTGCAGGCTTAATTTCTAGATCATATTCATAGAGTGTAATCATCTAGTTTTCTCTTTTGTCTCTCAATTCTTTTTGAACTAAAAGTGATAGACAAAGGGATGTATAATATTTACATTGGTCTAAGACTTTAATAAACAAAGGTTTAAAATGTTTCACTTCCTTGAAAACAATGAACAATTATTTGTCCACTTCAAGATATCTCAATTTTGCTCCTTGCATACCCAAATTCATAAATGAAATAGAAGTTTCGTTGCCCTTTGAATTTTTCTGAGTTAGTATTATAGAAAATGTTGAATCAAATCAAATGTATACAAAATAAATTCCTTACTAGAATCTGAACCATGAATTTGGCAGATGTTGTAATTACTTATTTAATAGAATGAAAAGATTCATTTTCTTTATCATTCTATATTAAAAAACATTTTTTTTGTTTTTTTGTTTTTGTTTTGTTTTGTTTGTTCTAATTGTTTGTTTGTTTTGCTTTTATTTTTTATTTTTTTATGATATCCTAAAGATGTTTAACTATTTCTACAAAAATTGGAATATATCTTCACACAATATTCATCTTTCCTAAGAATTATTGCATAGATTTTTTTGAAGATGGGAAAGAAATTTGTGAAATAGTTTTACTTCTCTCATCCCAATCATTATTCCAAATTTATATATAATAGAGCCTAAGAGCCTACCTTCAAATACCGCAAAAATGGTCTTTTTAGGATTGAGTGATATTCCATACATTTGGAAACACTAAAAAATCTATCTCAAATGATGGATATGATCTTTCCTGTTTTTAGGAAAAAAATTTATCACATCATGGAGATAAACTTCAGAATATTGTACCTTAAGATTAATTTATTTTCTTTTTATGTTGGAAAAATATTGTAAAGAAGGTTGTGACGGGCGGTTTGCATCTAGGGTTTTCAAAATGTAGGCTGCAAGCGTCAACATAATAATGTGACATCTATCTTTCTAGCTACAAGAAGGTTGTTTTCCGTAGTCAATCCCTTTCATTGGTGATGCAGGAGCATCTAACCCCCCCTTATTTAAAGGAGGAATCCAAAGCATAGAAGGAGGAGATGTGGACCATTGAGTAAAACTAGGGAAATCTGTTTAAAACAGACCTAAATTGATGGAATGAATAAAGTCTCGAGGAGACTTATTAATGTAATCTGCCATGTATTCATATGTATGCATGTAGAGAGAATTAGGGACAATTGAGAGATTCACGAAGAGGATTGATCGGATCCTTTCATTGATCCGATCCAATGTTCCTTATAGAGAGAGAGGAATAGACACAAAAATGTGAGGATAGACTATTCACAATGTAGTCGAGAGGAGAACTGTTACTAAGGCTGAAATGCCTTAGCATGTTACTATGCCATGTATAATAGGAAAATGTGTGTTTAGTGTGAAATTGTGTGCCTGTGTGTATTTCATATATATATGCATTAATGGCTTGAAGTCCTGTTTGTAAGTGTGTTGATTGACCATCGATCACGGGTGGATCGATGGTGATCCAATGAAATATTGTTATATGTGGAGTCGTGGTGTGAACGCAAGTGTGGTAGAGGAACTGGATTTAAAGTGCAGATTCCATCAAAACGGCGAGATCAAGCCAAGGAAGAATAGTGAAGAGATGAAGTATCGACAAACCAGGGCTGTTGAATCCTATAGATCAATGGCTAGGATTTTATCGCATTGGCGGAACCCTTTTGGGTGTTATTGGACCCTAACCATCGAGAAGAGTGATTGCAATAATGCAATGGATCATGGACCGTCAGATCGAGAGTCCAGATCGACGGTCCAGATCTAATTGCTAATCGCATATCGGAGTAGTCAAGGGACAGTGCGATAGCGCTGATGTGGTGGAACGCCAATACGCCGATACCGATAAATTGATGATTGGAGGTCGGGGCGATCGGAGCAGCGGAAAGGGTCAGAGCAAAGAGCAGAACGACGAATATATAGATGCAGGTTTAATGAATTTGAAGTCCGCCTTTTGTGTTCCGGCGGGGTTTTCCTTTGTATTTCCCTTATTCCCGTGGTTCCGATAAAGTGTTGTGAGCAGAGTTTCCATGTGTATTCCCTTATATCTTGTGTATCTCGATAGAGTTGAAGTTCACGGTTTAAAGGCTTAAAACCTCAATGAACACTTCCGATAGGCTTTGTGGGCCATAACCCACAGGCCTCAGGATCAATTTTTTTATAAAGAAGGGAATTGGTTATACCCCTATTTCCCTTTTCATCAAGTGGTATTAGAGCAGGGAAAGTTTTCCTGCGAGAAGGAAGAAGGGAAAGGAGGTACAATTGTTTAAAGCTGGAGAGTTTGTGGTCTTATTGTCATGCAGAGAACGACAGTGGAAGGTGAGAAGACTTGCAGCAACCTAGAGCAAGGTGTGCTCAATTGGTTCTAGAGAAGAGAACTAGAAGGATGCCAAAAGACCGAGTGAGGAGGGCTTGGTGAGGTATTGTGTAGCAGAGGAAGACTGTTACTGCAAAGGTTGGTTTCAGCTCATAGAAGATCATGAAAGCAGTTCCACTGAGAAGTGGGTAGAATTGCTAAGGACAAGGAGAAGCATATGACCAGGAGGTCATAAATTTTTGTGCCTCGGGAGTCTGATGTAGGAGCATCTACCCCCCCCCCCCCCCCCCCCCCCAATTAAAGGAGGAATCCAAAGCGGAGAAGGAGGAGACGTGGACCATTGAGCAAAACTAGGGAAATATGTTTAAAACAAACCTAAATTGATGGAATGAATAAAGTCTCGAGGAGACTTATTAATGTAATATGCCATGTATTCATATGTATGCATGTAGAGAGAATTAGAGACAGTTGAGAGATTAATGGAGAGGATTGATCAGATCCTTTCAGTGATCCGATCCAATGTTCCTTATATATTTATGAGCTTGTGTGTTCAGTAGAGAGAGAGGAATAGATAGAAAACTGTGAGGATAGAGTATTCACAATGTAGTCGAGAGGAGAACTGTTGCTAAGGCTAAAATGCCTTAGCATGTAACTTTGTCGTGTATAATAGGAAAATGTGTGTTTAGTGTGAAATTGTGCGCTTGTGTGTATTTCATATATATATATGCGTTAATGGCTTGAAGTCCTATTTGTAAGTGTGTTGATCGACCATCGATCATGGGTGGATTGATGACGATCCAATGAAATATTGTTATATGTGGAGTCGTGGTGTGAATGCAGGTGTGGCAGAGGAATTCGCTTTAAAGCGCAAATTCCATCAAAACAGTGAGATCAAGCCAAGGAAGAATAGCGAAGAGATGAAGTATCGACAAACCAGGGCCATTGGATCTTATATATCAACGACTAGGATTTTATCGCATTGGCGAAACCCTTTTGGGTGTTATTGGACCCTGACCATTGAGAAGAGCGATTGCGATAATGTGATGGATCATGGACCGTCATATCGAGAGTCCAAATCGATGGTCCAGATATAATTTCTAATCATGTATCGGGGTAGTAAAGGGACAGTGTGATAGCATCGATGTGGTAGAACGTCGATACGTTGATAGCGATAAATAGGCGATTGGAGGTTGGGGTGTTTGGAGCAGCGGAAAGGGTCGGAGTGAAGAGCGGACCCGACGGATATATAGATATGACTTTAATGAATTTGAAGTCCACCTTTTGCGTTTCGGCGGGGTTTTCCTTTGTATTTCCCTTATTCATGTGGTTCCAATAAAGTGCTGTGAGCGGAGTTTCCATGTATATTCCCTTGTATCATGTGTATCCTGATAGAGTTGAAGTTCATGGTTTAAAGGAATAAAACCTCAATGAACACTTCCAATAGGCTTTATGGGCCATAACCCACAGGCCTCAGGATCGATTTTTTTTATAAAGAAAAGGGAATTGGTTATACCCCTATTTCCCTTTTCATCAAGTGGTATCAGAGTAGGGAAAGTTTTCCTGCGAGAAGGAAGAAGGGAAAGGAGGTACAATTGTTTAAAGCTGGAGAGTTTGTGGTCTTACTATCGTGCAGAGAACGACAGTGGAAGGTGAGAAGACTTGCAGCAACCTAGAGCAAGGTGTGTTCAATTGGTTCTAGAGAAGAGAACTAGAAGGATGCTAAAAGACCGAGTGATGAGGGCTTGGTGAGGTATCGTGTAGCAGAGGAAGACTGTTAGTGCAAAGGTTGGTTACAGCTCACAGAAGATAATGAAAGTAGTTCCACTGAGAAGTGGGTAGAATTGCTAAGGATAAGGAGAAGCATATGACCAAGAGGTCATAAATTTTTATGCCTCGGGAGTCTGATACAGGAGCATCTAACCCCCCCTTAACTAAAGGAGGCATCCAAAATGAAGAAGGAGGAGATGTGGACCATTGAGCAAAACCAGGGAAATATGTTTAAAACAGGCCTAAATTGATGGAATGAATAAAGTCTCGAGGAGACTTATTAATGTAATTTGCCATGTATTCATATGTATGCATGTAGAGAGAATTAGGGACAGTTGAGAGATTAATGGAGAGGATTGATCAGATCCTTTCAGTGATCCGATCCAATGTTCCTTATATATATTATGAGCCTGCGTGTTCAATAGAGAGAGGGGAATAGACAGAAAACTGCGAGGATAGAGTATTAACAATGTACTCGAGAGGAGAACTGTTACTAAGGCTGAAATGCCTTAGCATGTAACTATGCCGTGTATAATAGGAAAATGTGTGTTTAGTGTGAAATTGTGTGCCTGTGTGTATTTCATATATATATGCGTTAATGGCTTGAAGTCTTGTTTGTAAGTGTGTTGATCGACCATCGATCACGGTAGGATTGATGGTGATCCAATGAAATATTGTTATATGTGGAGTCGTGGTGTGAATGCAGGTGTGGCAGAGGAACTGGCTTTAAAGCACAGATTCCATCAAAACGGCGAGATCAAGCCAAGGAAGAATAGCGAAGAGATGAAGTATCGACAAACCAGGGCCGTTGGATCTTATAGATCAACGACTAAGATTTTATCGCATCGGTGGAACCCTTTTGGGTGTTATCAGACCCTGACCATCGAGAAGAGAAATTGCGATAATGCGATGGATCATGGACCGTCGGATTGAGAGTCCATATCGACGGTCCAGATCTAATTTCTAATCGCATATCAGAGTAGTCAAGGGACAATGCGATAGTGCCCATGTGATGGAACGCTGATACGCCGATAGAGATAAATCGGTGATCGGAGTAGCGGAAAGGGTCGGAGCGAAGAGCAGACCCGACGGATATATAGATGCAGGTTTAATGAATTTGAAGTCTGCCTTTTGTGTTCCGGTGGGGTTTTCCTTTGTATTTCCCTTATTCTTGTGGTTCCGATAAAGTGTTGCGAGCGGAGTTTCCATGTGTATTCCCTTGTCTCCTGTGTATCCCGATAGAGTTGAAGTTCACTGTTTAAAGGCTTAAAACCTCAATGAACGCTTCCGATAGGCTTTGTGGGCCATAACCCACATGCCTCAGGATCGATATTTTCATAAAGAAAAGGGAATTGGTTATACTCCTATTTCCCTTTTCATCAATTGGTTAGTAGGTTACTACTTTTCTTACCTCAAGGAATATTACTAGCTTCCCCTATAAATGGACGGTAGTCGAGGGAAGCCAAGTTCCTGTTTGGACAGATCATCAGATGACCTGTTGATTACCAACAAGTATTCCTAATGAAGGATGAAGAACTGCTTGAATACGAACCAAAAGAAAATAAGAACAAATGAATATTGGTTTGTTCTCCAGACCTCATCCATGAGTGAATATATGACAATGAGGTGATCAATATATCTCTGGAACCCAAACACACCTATCTATTAGCTGGTGCAACCTTGGAAAGGGACGGGTTGCCGCCTGGTGGTTCGGAAGTGTTAACAACAACTTTGTTCCCACAGACCAATGTAACACAATGGATGTTGAGCCTTAGCATAGAGGGATGTATTGAACGTTTATAAGGGATCTCATGGGGTTCAATGAAATCATGCCCACCATTGTTGTTGATTTCACCTCCAACAAACTTGGTTATCAGGTCTGATTCCCTACTTACATCAACTGATTCTATTTTATCTGAGGGATTTGGATTTAGTGAGGGATTTTCCCTCTTTGAGGTGCTTCTAACCGCTCTTCCACTACAGGCACTCTCAGTTCAACCAAAATCGAGCAATTTTTTAAGATAATGTTGGCATTATGGCACAGGTGTGACACTATGGTACAGGTGTTGTCCTTGATGGCAACTCTCTCTGATGACAGATCTCAGTATAGACTACAAGAATGAAGAGAAAATTCATATACGGAGGTTCACTAACATCGAGTCGCGTATACACGCAGGTTAGACTTTATAAAAGTGCGTATGCGTATACACGCACTTTCATGCAAAGAAAAGCTCATATATCTTACCTTTGGTCCATGGCAGTTAGTCCTTGGAATTTGAACCTATGGTTTTGGACCATGGTATCTCGACAGACGTGTTGATCCCTAGTATTGAGTTGATGGTATTGGTTTATTATGGTTTTGGACCGTGGTATTGAGGAAGACCTAAAACTATAAAAGAGGAAGGAGATCATGTGGCAAGGCATTATCTGAATGATTGAATATCTGATATTGTGATAGATCTGGAATACGGGTGATTGGGTTATGGTGCAGATCTAGATCTGAATGAAGGTGGAACCTGAGCGCAAGAAGGATAAGGACTATTAATGGATCTAAATCTCAAGGCTTGAACATTGGTATCTCTGTATGATTTTGATCTGTTATATGTGGCGCACTCCTGATCTATAAATCTGGGCTAACTAATGTCTGAATGCTTAACAGAATAAATTATCCTTTATAGATCTGTACGCAGGTTCAGTGAATTGAAGGTGCGTATATACGCGTTTTCTGTGAATGAAAGACGCGTATACGCAGGTTGGGTATGGTACAGAAGCGTATACTCGCAGGTTGATGAACAATGAAGTAGCGTATATGTCTTGATTTATGTTCTAGCTGCTTCTGTTTTATTGCTGCAGTGTTCTGGGTTCAGAATTGGTGTTTGATTACAGTTACTGTGTTCTGGGTTCAGTAATCAGAGAAGTGCTTAGTTGTTTCAGCTTTTGATTGGTGAAAAGGAGTTTGGGTTATGCAGAAATTCTTGATGTTTGATTGATGCTACTTGTGGATCCAGTCTGAAAATTAATGAAACGAGGTCCCTGAAAGCAAAGAGAAGGTTGCAGCCTTCTGCAGGTAGGAGCCTGCGTACTAGTATCTCAAGCTAGTACAAGAACTAAGGGGGTTGAGAGCTCCCTTCCAGGAAAGCTGGAAAACGAGAGAGAGTTGTAGCTCTCTGCAGGTTGCAGCCTGCGTACTGGTAAAGTCTGCTCCAGTACAAGACATTGTAAAGAGAAGTTCCTAATTAAAAAGAAGATAGAGACGAATTGCAGCAGGGGGTTTTCACCCACATTGGGTTTCCTCCTTATATCTTGTGTTCTTGTGTGTGACTGTCTTCTGCTCTGTTTCACTGTTTCTAGTACTGTTTATGTGCATCTGAATCACAGATTAATAACTGACATCTGAAAGATAATTCAAATTATAAGTCTGATTTATATACGCTGGTTTCTTTATCTGTAGTTGCGTATATACGCGGGTTGTGTTAACTGAAGTAGCGTATATCTTCTGGAATTTAAAAAGGAAATATTTGGCTTAATAATACTGATTCACCCCCCCTCTCAGTATTATTTCCAACAATTGGTATCGGAGCAGGTCCTTAAGAGAAGCTTGATCGCTTGAAGGAAGATCATTCATCATGAGCAACTACGAGAGGGAAGCATCAATCAGACCTCCTATTTTTGATGGGACAAACTTCAATCATTGGAAGGTAAGAGTTAATGCCTATCTTCAATCTCTTGGTACAGAAGTTTGGGATATCATAGATACAGGCTACACTTTTCCTTCAGCGACTCCTACAGATGCAGCCAAGAAGAAGAAATATGAAACAAATGCTAAAGCAGTCAATACTCTGCTAGGATGCTTATCTCAAACAGAATTCGTGAAGGTTATGCAATATAAATCTACAAAAGAAATATGGGACAAGATTGTCTTGAGCTACGAAGGAGATGAACAGGTAAAGCGTGCTAAACTTCAAACCCTTAGGATTCAATATGAAAATCTCAGAATGTATAATGATGAAAGTGTGGCTAACTATTTCCTTCGGGTAGATGAGATTGTTAATTGCATGAAAAACTTGGGTGAAGAAATAAAAGAGGCTATTGTGGTTGAAAAAGTTCTAAGATCATTGTCCCCCAAGTTTGAATCTAAAGTGTCTGCAATAGAAGAAAAGGAAAATCTACGAACTCTTACTATGTCTCAGCTACACGGAATTCTAACTGCTTATGAAATGAGGAAAGGAGGTCCATCTGACAGGAGAGAAGCTGCCTTCAAGGCTTCAGGCAAAGGAGAGTACTATGAATCAAGACATGAGTCAGAAGAAGAAGAAGAATCAAATTTTGTCAAAAATCTTCAACGGGGTGCTGGACGATTCAGAGGTAAGTTGCCCTTCAAATGCTTTGCTTGTGGAAGAGTGGGTCATTATGCTGCCAAATGTCCTCATAAGGATAAGATTGACAAGGGAAAGGAACCTATTAGATGGAACAAGAAACAGAACGCAAATAAGAAGAGCTACTACACTCATGAAGACAGTGATGGTCTATCAAATAGTGATGAAGATGAACGAGGTAATGACTATAAACTTTTAATGGCCTTTGAAGATGATGACTACATGGATGCTATAGATGTGGATAGCTTTTATGATGAAATTTCTAAACTCAAGACATGTATAGAAGAAAAGAATATGATCATTGATACTCTACAATTTCAAATAGATGAAAAGGAAAAATATCTTGAAAAGTTAGAAGGTGAAATTGTTGGCCTTAGAAAAGAGATTGAGAAAACAAAGGCTATTAATCTTAAGTTTGTCAAAGGATCTGAAACTCTGGATGAGATCATCAATGTACAACGTTCTCCACTAAACAAGACAGGTTTGGGGTATAATGGAGAAACTTATCAAGCATCCACCTCAAAGAGTTATCTTGATGCAGCAAGAAGAAATGAGAAAAAGCACAATGGAGATCACCAGGTAAAGCAGGGACGAATTACATCAAGAACAAACAAAGACTATCAGGTAAACTAGGGGCAATCCTTCTTAAGGGTGAACAAAAGCTACTACCAGCCACAGGTAAAATCTTCTCAATTTGCTGGTAGATTTGATAACCGCAGAAGTTTCTTCAATGGACAATGCTTCTCTTGCCATAACTTTGGTCACAAAGCAGCTCAATGTGTTGCATATAAAACAATCATGACTAGAGAAGCTCAAAAACACAGAAGTATGACAGGGATTACAAAAAGGACCTATAACAACTTTTCGGCTCTTGAAAATGAAGTTGAATGTTCTATTTGCAATAACTTTGGTCATGAAGATTCTGAATGCAGGAGCAGGTTTCCGCAGACAAAGGAACAAGCCTCAAGCACAAGAACATGGAGAATAAAGGAACCACAAACAGAAAGATGTGGGATAGCCTTTTATGCAGAGGGACAGGAAAACCTATGGTACATTGACAGTGGATGCTCGAATCATATGACAGGTGATAAAGAAAAACTTGAATCATATTCTGCTTTAGAAAAAGGAAAGAAAGTTTCTTTTGGAAATGATACTCCTGCAACTATAAAAGGAAAAGGCACTGCTCAGTTAAAAGAAAAGGTTAAAGCTGGAAATGTTTTGTATGTTGATGGATTGAAACATAATCTTCTAAGTGTCAGCCAGATTTGTGATCAAAGAACCGAGGTGATATTCAGATCAAATGGATGTCTTGTTCGTGATCTTGATACAGGTAAAATAGTGATCAAAGGTAAAAGAACTCCAAATAATCTATACATATTTGAAGAAGGACAACAACAATGCTATCTGAGCAAGGATGATGAGCACTGGTTATGGCACCGGAGGTTGGGGCATCTAAGCTTTTCACAAATAAGGAAAGCATGCAAATATCAGGCAGTTCGTGGTCTTCCAGATATCAAAGTTCCAGACAACACCATATGCAAATCATGTCAGTTTGGCAAGCAAACTAGAACTAACTTTCCGGAGAAGGAAGGATCATCTAGCATGCCTCTTGAGCTAGTACATACAGATACATGTGGTCCATTCAGGAAAATGACACCTCGAGGAGAAGAATACTTGATATTATTCATTGACGATTTCTCCAGGTTTGTCTGGTTAGGACTTATGAAGCACAAAGATGAAGCATTCGAAAAAGTCAAATCCTTTAAAGCCTTGGTTGAAAATGAATCAGGATACAAAATTAAGTGCCTCAGATCTGACAGAGGTGGGGAATTTACCTCAAATGAATTTTTCGATTTCTGTGAAGAACATGGGATAAGAAGAGAATTCTCTACAGCTAGAACTCCTCAGCAAAATGGAGTAGTGGAAAGAATGAACAGAACAGTCCAACAAATGGCTCGTGCTATGCTTGATGAGTCAGGAACTCCCGCAACTTTCTGGGGTGAAGCTACATATGCTGCGGTTGTTATTCTCAAAAAAACAAATGTCCAGGTGAACAGCACTCAAACTCCTCATGAGCTCTGGTATGGTGAGACTCCTTCGGTAAAGCACTTCAAAATCTTTGGGAGCAAATGCTATATTAAGAATACTGATGAGCAGCTTGGAAAACTTGAACCTAGAGTAGATGAAGGAATTCTTCTTGGTTATTCTCCCTACAGCAAAGCTTATAAGTGTTACAATAAAAGACTTGGAAGAATTGTTGACAGTATTGATGTAGTGGTTGATGAAAAAGGATACATCCCCAGGTAAGTAAATCATGAAAATATCGATGAGGATTAAGACTACTCTCCAAATTAGGTAGATGATGAAGAAGAACCCCAAGAGGCACCAGAGGAACAGATAAGGATAGAAGAGAAGACTCCATCCAGATATGTTCAGAAGAATCATCCAGAATCTCAAATTTTGGGGCAGAAAGAGGCAGGTATACAAACCAGAAGAACAATAGCAGAAGCTCCAAGCTATTTGGCATTGCTCTCTTCCACTGAACCGCAAAATGTAAAGGAAGCATGCAAAGATGAGTGTTGGGTTAAGGCAATGGATGAAGAGCTTGAACAGATCGAAAAGAACAACACTTGGGAGTTGGTTCCTAGACCAAAAGACAAGAATGTCATAGGAACAAAATGGATCTTCAAGAACAAGTTGAATGAAAATGGGGAAGTTATTAGAAACAAGGCCAGGCTTGTTTGCAAAGGGTATGCTCAACAGGAAGGAATAGACTTTGAAGAAACTTTTGCTCCTGTTGCTAGACTTGAGGCCATCAAAATGTTCCTTGCCCTCTCTAGCTTTCAAAAATTCAAAGTTTTTCAAATGGACGTGAAGTCAACCTTTTTGAATGGAGACTTAGAAGAAGAAGTGTACATTGAGCAACCAGATGGCTTTATCCTTGGAAATGATCCAAATCTTGTATGCAAACTTAAAAAAGCTCTCTATGGGCTTAAACAAGCTCCAAGGGCTTGGTACTATCGGTTGGACAAATACCTTCATCAACAAGGATTTTCAAGAGGATCAACAGATAGCAATCTATATATAAAAATTGAAAATAACAAATTGCTAATACTTGTTGTGTATGTAGATGATATTATCTTTGGGAGCAATGAAGAAGCCATGAGTCAAAGCTTTGCCTTGGTGATGCAGAAAGAATTCGAAATGTCATTACTTGGAGAATTGACATATTTTCTTGGATTGCAAATCCAACAAAATGAAGGCGGCATTTTCTTGTCTCAAACCAAGTACCTCAAGCAGATCTTGAAGAAGTATGGCATGGAAGATTCGAAACCAGTATGTACCCCCATGGTTATAGGATGCAGCCTTAGTGCAAATGATGAATCAGCAGCAGTACATCAACCAACCTATAGATCCATGATTGGGAGTTTGCTTTATTTGACAGGTACCCGACCAGATATTATGCATGCAGTGGGAATAGTTGGAAGGTTTTAGGAAAATCCAAAAGAAACTCATCTTCAGGCAGTAAAGAGAATCTTCAAGTACCTTCAAGGAACTCAAAACTATGGCTTATGGTATCCTAGAGATGCAGATCTCACACTTCATGCTTACACAGATGCAGATTGGGCCGGAAGCGTGGATGACAGGAAGAGCACAAGTGGTGGTGCATTCTTTATGGGTTCCAGATTAGTATCTTGGTTCAGCAAGAAACAGAGTTCAATTGCTTTATCTATAGCAGAAGCGGAATATGTGGCTGCTGCATCTTGTTGCACACAACTCCTTTGGATGATGCAAACCTTGCAGGATTTTCAAATCACTTGTACTCCACCTATCTCTATCTTATGTGATAATACAAGTGCAATAAGCATTTCAAAGAACCCAGTCATGCATTCAAAAACCAAGCACATACCGATCAAGTATCACTTTCTTCGGGAACAAGTGTTGGAACAAAAGGTCAAATTGGAGTATGTTCCTTCTAAGGAACAAGTTGCTGATATACTCACCAAACCACTGCCCAGGGAA